>CM065595.1:47513656-47681594 GCA_033119425.1 Bufotes viridis
TAAATCAGCAGCTACTACACTCTCCTTCCTCTCACTAAGACTGCAGCTTCAGAATGAATCTAAAATGGATGCTGTGCAGGAGGAGGGAGGGTCTGGGAGGGAGGGTATGCTGCTGATTGGCTGGAATGTGTCTGCTGACTGTGAGGTACAGGGTCAAAGTTTGCTCAATGATGATGTATAGGGGGCGGACCGAACATCGCATATGTTCGCCCGGCAGAGGCGAACGCGAACAAGCTATGTTCGCCGGGAACTGTTCGCCGGCGGATAGTTCGGGCCATCTCTAGCAGTGACCGTGGATTAAAACAGAGTGGAGGGAGCCAGCGTTTTTTTAACCATCTCCCCGTTCGAAAAATGTATTCAATAAATGGCCCCCAGATTGGGGACGTTAGAGGGATTAAACTGATGAGAATAGTACTACAGAAAATACCACTCATATCAGGTGTGACAGTAAATTGCACGGCGCAGACGCAGTCACCGTGGTTTAAAACAGAGTGGAGGGAGCCAGCGTTTTTTTAACCATCTCCCCATTCGAAAAATCTATTTAATAAATGGCCCCCAGATTGGGGAGTCGGGGACGTTAGAGGGATTAAACTGATGAGAATAGTACTACAGAAAATACCACTCATATCGGGTGTGACAGTAAATTGCACGGCGCAGACGCAGTCACCGTGGTTTAAAACAGAGTGGAGGGAGCCAGCGTTTTTATAACCATCTCCCCGTTCGAAAAATCTATTCAATAAATGGCCCCCAGATTGGGGACGTTAGAGGGATTAAACTGATGAGAATAGTACTACAGAAAATACCACTCATATCGGGTGTGACAGTAAATTGCACGGCGCAGACGCAGTCACCGTGGATTAAAACAGAGTGGAGGGAGCCAGCGTTTTTTTAACCATCTCCCCGTTCGAAAAATCTATTCAATAAATGGCCCCCAGATTGGGGACGTTAGAGGGATTAAACTGATGAGAATATTACTACAGAAAATACCACTCATATTGGGTGTGACAGTAAATTGCACGGCGCAGACGCAGTGACCGTGGATTAAAACAGAGTGGAGGGAGCCAGCGTTCTTTTAACCATCTCCCCGTTCGAAAAATCTATTCAATAAATGGCCCCCAGATTGGGGTCGTTAGAGGGATTAAACTGATGAGAATAGTACTACAGAAAATTATACTCATATCGGGTGTGACAGTAAATTGCACGGCGCAGACGCAGTCACCGTGGATAAAAACAAAGGGGAGGGAGCCAGCGTTTTTTTTAACCATCTCCCCGTTCGAAAAATCAATTCAATTCACCTTTTGGGGACCCTTGGTGTTGTACGTGGCTGGGTGGAGGAAGAAACCTTCAATAACATCACCGGAACGTGGCTAGCTTGATATCCAACCTTGTGCAAATGGGGAGTTTGCGGTTGTGCAAATGAACTGCTTGCGGTGCATTAAAAGGGGAGTTTGGTCTGTCAATGTCAGTGAAGCGGGCGTAACCCTTAGACTACCTGATCGATACAACATCATACCTGATCGTATACACACACTGGATGTTTTAAAGCACATTATTCCAAACAATTTAGGAATGTTAGTTGATTTATGCCCTTTATGGATTAAAACCCGACTCTGCGTCCACTACGTAATTTTCCATGGGAGTTTTGCCATAGATCCCCCTCCGGCATGCCACAGTCCAGGTGTTAGACCCCTTGAAACAACTTTCCCATCACTATTGTGGCCAGAAAGAGTCCCTATGGGTTTTAAAATTCGCCTGCCAATTGAAGTCTATGGCGGTTCGCGCGGTTCGCCGTTCGCGAACATTTGCGGAAGTTCGCGTTCGCTGTTCGCGAACTGAAAATTTTATGTTCGCGACATCACTAATGCCAGGCAGAGCTTGTTGTGGTTCTGTCTGGGTATATCACATATAAATATTTTTCTCCACACTGTCCGGAAAAAAATCATAGCAGTGTGCAAGTTCTGCAGGCTAAAAATAAGCTGAAGGCATTCAAACACAACATAGGCACCACAGCTCTATTGCAACACATGATGTGGTATCACAACAGCCAGTGGAAAAATAGAACTGCCAGCAATTGGAACCAGACAGTCCTCCTTCTTCCTATCATCATTCTATCAGACAAGCCACATCCATAAGCAGTACAGTGTTACTGTTGTCATCATCAACAGCTAATGCTTCTTCTGCTGGAACTCCTCCTCCTAATTGTCCTTTATTCCACTGTCAGTCATACATGATGAAATGTGCGGGCAAGAAATAACAATATGGGGCAGGTATGTCATGCCACTGAGTGTATTACACTGCCTTTAGGGAACGGATGGTGTGAGCTCAGCCTCAATGTAAGATACCTAGCCACTAGGCTTGAGTGAATTGACCTTCAGATCATACTGTAGATCCGACGTTAATTAAGCATTAAAATGTATTGGCTCAGTGGAGCCAAAGATCTTTTTTGCCCGAAGTTTGGTACCACCCAGTACCAAAGTCCACTTTGAATTGCTGTTATAAATCATTTTTAAATAAGCAAATGTGAATTCAGTAGTAATTCACTGAAGTCTTCGGGCAAGATGAACTTTGGCTCCATAGAGCCAATTCATTTTGACTCTGTATAGAAACAGCATTAACATTGATGTATTTGAATAAATCTACTTTGGATCTATGATTTGAAGGTCTATTTGCCCAAGCCTACTAGCCACCATTATTAAAAAAAAAAAAAAAAGCAATCCCTACTTATTATTGTCAAATGTCAGAGGACATGGGCCACTCCTTATGATTGCCGCTGTGCAGCAAGGTGCGTGCCACCATTGACACATAGAGCAGCTGTTATGCAAATTCAGAAGAAAAGAAGCACAGTGACATGATAAATATTACATAAAAGAAAAAGAGAAAATGGATGCACACTTCCAAGGAGGCAGAAGCCAAATCCTCACCAGAGTCCACAACAGGCAGGAGGAAGGCAGCACTCCCGGATAAGTTCAGCCTGGGTGACACTGGGTGAAAAAAAAACTGATCTTATCCTGGAGTGCTGCCTCCTTCATGCCTGTTGTGGAGCAGCTGTTATGATCAGGGACTGTCTGTCTTTCATGGCCTACAAGGTTAAATCTGTTGTGCATCAGCCTTACACTGCACTGCAGCAGAAAACCAGGTCCTATTGACATCTCCACGTTTGTGTTGGTCAGGTCCCCACACCAGGCATGTATCCATCACCCATTCATCCTACTCAGTGGACTTTATCCCATCCTCCCATCCGCTCCACTTTTCTCCTTTCATATGTGTAAACTGAAGCATTTCCATGCTGTCTTATAATCAATGATTCTGGCTGATCAATTGATCAGTTGCTAATATGCATTAGGCAGGCAATTTCCAGCTGGATGCCTCCCCACCAACTACAGCGGAGCAAGGTGTTCCGAGACAATGCCAGGAACATTATGGCTTTGCTACTTATGGGGGATACAAGACATGCTCCTAGCATGTGCATGTGATAAATATGTTAATGTAATGTTTTTTTTTTTTTAAAGAAAAGTAGTGTTTCCTGCAAAAGGTGCTGTTCATGTAAAAGAGAGTGTCTGCACATTTTAGGTATTTTTATATGACTAAGCATGCCCTTCTGAACTTGCAGCGACAGAACAGTCTGCCTTTGCCTTTCCAATTCGCTGAAATTCCACCTTGCATGTGCTGAAGTGTCTATACAATCAGCCAAAATAGTCAATGATTACATCATGCACCAAACTACCACAGTATAAAAAATTGAATTTGTGTGAGGAATCAGAATTCATTTTGTATAAACATGTCCTCCATCTTGTGTACATGGGGTGTAGGAGATGTAAGTCAGTGTATTGAATGGAGCTTACAGGGTTAAATAGACATATAATAATGAATCTAAAGAATAAGGTAAAAAATGTGTGTTGATTGTACCCACACACCTCACTCCTCCCGCTAGTTTCCTCTCTAGCAGAGGTATAGCCTGTCTCTCAGGAGTGTGTGTGTGTGATCTATAGCTTATAACCACAAATGTCAAGTTTGTCATGTGACGGTTTTTTATGTTTCAAGCCTATATTATTGTGAGTCTTCTTTGAATTAAAGAGAAATCTGATTCACATACATCGAATGTTTGTGTCAATTTCCCCGAGCACTCGAATCCCTTTTAATTTGGATTCCAACAATTATAGGATAAGGGGATATTTCCCTAACATTTATGTGCAGGGACAACACCAGCATCAATAATGTCACCCTCCTGATATTTATATTAGAACAAATGGAAAGACTGATTAAACAAGGGATGGTGGAAGAGGAACAGTTTCCACCATCGCTGACCTGCAGCTGTTGCGGACCCAAAGAAACCAAATGTATGACTGAGGAATTAGAGTAGGATGAGGAGCTATGACTAGAGGAGGAAGAGCTGGAGGTGCAAGGGAACATACGTTTTTCTCAGGCACAGCTACTCTAGGGGACAAGGCTGACTGGTTATGGCAGCAATGCTGCTGCTGATACTGGCTATCACATTGCAGTGAATGGGGAACCTGAAAAACTGGGTACTCAAACATGGTGGAAAGCATGGCAGGCTGCATGCTTGGTTGCTTATGTGCTGGCAAGTGTATTATTAGCATCAAGCAAAATAATGACTACTGCATAGCCATGCATTTAAACTCTCACAATCAAAGGAAATTGAGAATATGTTCTACTGAGAATTGTTATATTATACGCTATGTACCCATATTGCTGCAACAGCCTCCAAACAGCTGCTGAACAAACATCTTCTGACATGTATCTCACCAGAAGGCCCATCTCTGCCCCTGCTGAATCACCCAACTACCACCACTTATGACAGTGCCACCACTACAACTAGAAGCCAAAACTGCACTAGCACCAGAAACAGCCAATACAGTTTCCTAAACATGATGGAACAGTTTTTCATATCATGTTCCCTGACCCCATGAACTTCAGAGCAGGCATATTGGAACAGTTGTTTAATCTGTCCGAGTTTGATATCTGTCTACTTCAGGGATTAGCAACCTCTGCATTACAGTTGTTATGAAACTACACCATCCAGCATGCAAACTTGTTTAGCTGTACCTGGAACCAGTGGTGTGCCTAGGTTGTTTGGCACCCAGGGTGGGTCCTTTCTCTGGCACTCCCTCCCCCCCACCCCAAATACTATTAAAAAAATTGTACCCCCTCACAGTAGTATTGCCCTCATTGTACAATCTTCACAGTAGTTTTGTACAGATGTTTGCCCCCTAACAGTAGTTATGCCCACATTGTGCCCCTCCTAAAGTACTTATCCCTTCATTATTCCCCCTTCACAGTAGTTATGCCCTCATTGTGCCCCCCTCACAGTAGTTATGCCCTCTCTGTGCCACTTTCACAGTAGTAATGCCCATTCTGTGCCCTTTCACAGTTGTAATGCCCAATCTGTGCCCTTTCACAGTTGTAATGCCCTCTTTGTGCCCCCTTCACAGTAATAATCCCTATTGTGCTCCCTTCATAGTAATAATCTCCATTGTGCCCCTTCACATTAGCAATGCCATCTGTGCCTCTTTCCCAGTAATAATTCCCTTAATAATAGTAATGCCCATTGTACCACCTTTACAGCAATAATGCCCATTGTGACCCCTCCATAGTAGAAATTCCCATTGCGCCCTTTCACATAAGCAATGCCCTCTGTGCCCCCTCCAGAGTATAAATGCCCATTGTGCCCACTTAACATTAGCAATACCCTCTGTGCCCCATCCAGAATAGAAATGCCCATTATGCCCCCCCATAATAGAAATGCCCACTGTGCCCCCTCCATAGTAGAAATTCCCACGGTGCCCCCTCCATAGTAGAAATGCCCATTGTGCCCCCTCCATGGTAGAAATGCCCATTGTGCCGCCTCCATAGTAAAATTGCCCATTGTGCCCCCTTTACATTAGCAATGCCCAATGTGCCCCCCCCTCCAGTAGAAAAGCCAATTGCCCCCCTCCAGAATAGAACTGTCCATAGTGCCCCCTTCACATTTGCAATGCCCATTGTGCCCCCTCTGTGTTAAAAAAAAAAACCCACCGTAACTACTCACCTTCCCCTGTTCCTGAAGCTCACAGTCCTCTCTACCCTGCAGACACAGATCACGCTGCAGCACTGTGTGGGCGGAGCTTATGAAGATTTCCGGGCTGCAGGCCCCGCCCACATCGGCCAGGGGCGCAATCTGTGCCTGCAGGCTGAATGGTGGAGCAGAGAAAAGTCTCCCTGCTTCACCATTTAGAGCACTGCTGGCCTGAGGGAGGGGAGGAGACCTGGGAGCTGAGCGGTGAGTGACAGGACCCAGCTCCAGCAATGAGGGCTTCCATCTGTATTGATAGAAGTGCTCATTGCTTCTGGACTCTGAAGGAAGGATTCTGTGAGTTGTAGTTTCAGAACAACTGAAATGCCAGAGGTTGCTTATCCCTGGTCTACTTTCATAAAAGCAGATAAATGTGCCAGACCCACTGGCTCCATTCCCCTCCTACCCCTGCCATGCCCCCTTTTTGGAAAGTAGCAAGTGCAGCATAGAAACTTGACTTGCACCAAGATTTTTTTACACCGAAAAATTGGTGTGGAAGGAATGATAAATTCACCCCTTTTGTTTATCATATATGTCCGTTTATCCCCCATTGTATTGTGCGCATGCGCTGATCTTCCTCTGGCACACATCATATCTTTTGTCCATAAGTAAGATGGCTGTTTCTGCGCATTCATGATTTCGGGTTATGTCTCCAGCACCTAATTGATGACATGGATCGAGCAATGGACTTACACTCCCCATATCATCCAGATGCTGGGACACAGATGGTGGGGTAGCATGTTTGCCGGGGCATATGCAGCCTATAACGAGTTATAGGCTGACCAGTTATAGTAATGCATTTAATTAATTAATTTTTGTTAAATGTGTTATGAAGGGGTTTTATATTGATCACCTATCCTCATGTGAGGGCTCCTTTTTTGTGGAGTAGCCTGTACTTTAGTGTGATCTCATTTGCCCCACCCCCAGTGAGCTCCACAGTGCCCCACCCCACCTAACAATGACTTCTACAGCACCCCACCCTTGGGATGCTGGCACACAGTGCAGTTCTGACCTGCATTCAGGATGTAGTTTTTATTGTAGCTAGAACACTATACAGAACACCAGGGTTTAATGAGGCTGCTAAACTGGCTAAATTGAAACTGCATTCTGAATGCATGTCAGAACTGCAATGTGTGCCAGGTTAACAGTGACCTCCACAACTCTCTGTCCCTTAGATCTGATGGATTCAAATACTTTTGATTTTAATGCTGCTTCCATACAACATTAAAAAAGATTGACTCAGTGGAGCCAAAGTTTGCCTCGTCAGAAGTGATGGGATACTTCGGTGAATTACTACAGTAATCATGTCTGCGTTTGCAGTTTTATTAACTGTTACTCATAACAGTGACCTCCACAGAACCCAACCCTCCTTAACAGGGAGCTCCACAGTGCCCCCCCCCCCCCCCTAACAGTGACTTCTATTGCTCCCCACCCCTTAGCAGGGAGCTCCACAGCACAAAACCCACTTAACAGTCACCTCCACATACTCTTCACTGTGAGCTCCACAGCACCCAACCCCTCAGCAGTGACCTCCACAGCACCCAGCCTCATTAACAGTGACTTCCATAGCTCACTGACCCTGTAACAATGACCTACACAGTATCCAGACCCTTAACAGTAAGTTCCACAGCACCAAGCCCCCTTAGCAGTCACTTTCACAGCACCATGCCAGCTTAACAGTGACCTCCACAGTATCCAGCACCCTTAACAGTGACCTCCACAGCACCCTGCAATAACATCCGTGGCACCCGACACTCTTAACAGTGACCTTTATAGCATTCTGCCCCCTTAAAGGGAATGAAAATGGCATATTGTTTAAATCACATTTTTATGTTTAGCATATTTTCAAATAATTTGTGGTGATGTTATTTTTAATTTTCATTTTAAACATCTATATTTAAACAAAAGCCATAAAATCCTGCAATTTCAGGCTGGCTACTCAGAGGTCACTTTGCTGCAGTTATATACCGTATTATTCTAAACCTGCCTGACATGATAAGGCCATGATATGACCTCTGTGTATAGATAAGACATGATCCACCATTCCCAATAGGTGATTGTAAGAGCTTATATATTATTTCCTTGTACAATGACCTCTGTATAGGTCCCAGAACATGCTTAGAAAACTCTCCCATAGAAGTCAATGAGGTCCCCTCCTATCTATTGTGTCTATGGACCATGGGGCTGCTTTAAAGCAATTTTTTTTTTTATGCTGTGTAAATGCTGTGAAGAATAGCTCAGGCAAGATGGCCACCCCCATAACCATGTTCAGAAAAGAGAATAAATAAATCTGCTAAAAAAAAACAAAAAAAAAAAAACAGATGACCAAAAAAATGTGGTCTATCTGGTGTTAACTGGCAGATACAATTTCCGGTGACACAATTCCTTTAACAGTGTCAGTGACCTATAACAGTGAAGACAAATGGTGTTATGGAAACCTGGTGTAAAACTGTGTGTACAGGTCAAGACTGAAGGATCGGTGAGCTTCAATTGGCTAATAATGATCATGTGACCATGTGTATGTCAGTTAGGATATGAGTGAAGGACCTTCAAACTTCTATTGGCTATTACACTTTTTGGGAATATCTCAAGAACAGTACTGAGATCTTCAAAAACATTTTTTAATAACTTTTTTAAAATTCTTTTTTAAGTCACCCTAGGTGACTATAACAAGTAACCATCAGATTGCATTTTCTATTTAACAATGGGATTTAAATAATTGCCAAATAAGAAAGTCAGTATATTCCAATGTCCTGCTGCAACCTTCAGGCTGACATTGATATATACCAGTGATAGGTATCCGATCCTCCAGCCAGCCTATCATAGCAAGTTAACAGCTTCCCCAATCTCAGAGAGGGGAAGATGTTACCGATGTGGGTGCATGAGGCTTCCACAGTTTCACTGCTACACTCAATTGGCTGCAGCAATTTTCAATCGACTTAGTGTATTTCCTATGGACAGTGATGGACAGAGATTTCATGATGACTTTTTGTAGTGTAATAAAAATGTCTGGTTGTAGCATCATCTGTAAACTTTGATTAAGGCATCCATTGAGCTACTTGGTTTCTGGGGTTCTGTAGATCTTTTTATTAACCATGTTCACATATCGGTAGATGGATGACAGAATAAGCCCTCACAAATGCAAGCAAGACTAGAAAACAGTAGATCAACACATCTGTGATATAAAGTAAAAGTATATTCTACTGTTCGTGAGCAGCCATGTTCAGCCAATTGCTAGTCATTTGCATAAGCCTTCACAGATGTCAATACAAACTGCAATGGAGGAAGAATGATCTGTACAGCAATAGTTTTTCTCCCACACAGTTTTATTATGTCAGGAGTAGTGTTGAGCAAATCAAAGTCAAACAAATTGACTTTCAATCTGAATTTCAGGAAAAATTCTACTCGCCACAAAGCCAAATTTCCTTTGTGCTTTGTGGTAACTAATCTATTTTTCCTGAAATGGTGGTAAAAACTAAAAAAAAAACATACCTCATCCATTTGCCCGTGGAGAGGCCATCACAACCATCTTGATTGAAGAAACTGTGCGAAATAATGGTGATATATGACATCACCACGTCAGCATGCTGGATGGGCTCAGTGACATCATCAAGATTGTCATGACGGCCTCTCTGCAAACAAATTGATGAGTATGTAACTATGTATTATTATTATTATTGTTTTGTTTTTTGCTTTCAACCCTGAATAACCTCTGAAAGGCCTGAACCTAGAATGCATTCTGACCTTTACAGGTCAACTGAATGTGATCTTCTCTAAACTTTTGAATGTACATGTCCAAATGTTCAATGTTTCAGTGCCTTTTGCACAACTTGCTGTTCTCTAACAAGGAGCTTAAAGCGAACTTGTCACCTGGAATTGACTTCATAAACCATTAACAGTACCTGATAGTGCCCCACAAGATGTTTCCAACAGTGTTTCCTGCACTTTCCTGTATTTAAAATCATCTAAAAATCGCCTTTTAAAATCCTTGCAGAAGTCAAGATAGAAGTCAAGGGGGCAGCGGCCTCCTTGACTCCAGGTCTGCCTTTCCTGCCCTAAACCAGCCCCTCTGCTGCATAACTGACATTAGCTAAAGTTGGCGGGACCATGCCAACCTGTACACTATCTGTGTCTCCTGTACACTCCTTTGCGCATGCGCCTATAGTGTACAGGAGGTGCGCAAGTCACAGCGGGAGAGCCGGGATCACGCTGCTAAAGGTGGCATACCGCGCATGCGCGGGCTGTACGAGCGCGGTCCCGGCAACTTTAGCTAATGTCAGTTATGCAGCAGAGGGGCGGGGTTAGGACAGGAAAGGCAGACCTGGAGTCAAGGAGGCCGCTGCCCCCTTGACTTGTATCTTGACTTCTGCAAGGATTTTAAAAGGCGATTTTTAGATAATTTTAAATACAGGAAAAGTGCCGGAAACACTGTTGGAAACGTCTTGTGGGGCACTATCAGGTACTGTTCATGGTTTATGAAGTCAATTCCAGGTGACAGGTTCGCTTTAACAGCAAAATTCACAACAGGTGTTTAATCCATGAACCGCCCAATAACTTTCCTGGTTCAATTAGAATTGGTATTTAAGAAGTCCTCCTCATCATGCTGTTCACATTTTGACATCATGAGACCAAGACAACACCTAACAATTGATCAACAGTACCTCGCCATTGCGAGGCTTCAAGCAGAACATTTTCAGACGGAAGTAGCCACTGAGCTTGGAGTGTCACAGAGTATCATGAGCAGGTTGCAACAGAGATACAGAAAGACTGGAAGGTTCACAGAAAGGCATAGAAGTGGACTTCCTTTTGCTACATCCCACACTGATGACTGCTGCGTTGTGAACAATGCCCTGCAGAACCAGATGATGAATACCACACAACTCCATGCAAATTTAAGGGAGGTGAGAGGCATCCAAGTGTAACTTCAGATCATTCAAAACCATTTAAATTAGCGTGGTCTGCATGCTAGATGACCTGCAAGGGTACCTGACCACACCAGAAACACGCTTCATTGTTTTCCATAGGCCAGGGAGCATCCTGGATGAGGGACTAGTGGCCCTCAGTGCTGTTCACTAATGAAAGTCGATTCACGCTGAACAAAAATTATGGCCACCAACGATGTTGGAGACGTCAAGGAGAAGACTATGGATCAGCCACTGTTGTCACCAGATGAGCCTTTGTTGGTGGTGTTATACTGTAGTCTACAAACCCATACTACTTGAATCATTAATCCAGTCATTGTACCTCTGCATGCAAAACAGAAGCCTAATTTCATCTTCATGGACGACAATGTGCCAGCTAGAGATGAGCAAATTTTTCAAAAATTCGATTAGCGGGTTCAATGAAATTTTGGGAAAAAATTTGTTTCGATCCGAATTAATTTGCTGTGAATTTTGTTAAAAACAGCTATTTCCTGGCTGCAGAGAGTCTTTATAGTGGTGTAGAACACTGTGCCTTGCAGTAACACGCATAGGGAGTCTGCTTTGGTAGGAAAATAATACTGTGAGTCCGTATGACATGCAGATGACAGGTGTCGCTTTAAGGAATTACTACACACTTTACTTATTTAGGCAGTCACAGGGCCAAAACTTTCCCTGCGCTGTCACAGGCTACGGCAGCTTCTGTTGTATCTTGTAGGAGCCGCAGGCGTCCTGGTACCTTAAGGGTTAATGCACGCCCCTGATTCTGCCCCTATCTCCAATCCTGGCCAGGCACCACCTTTATAAGGGTGCTTCCCCCTTCCTGCAATGCCTGAGCAATATTGTACTTCCTACAGCTAAGGCTCCTGTTGTTCCTGCATTCGATATCCTGCTTATCACCTCTGCCTGTATCCTGACCTCGTCTCTGCTTGATCATCTTGTACCTCGCTGCTCTCAAGTTAAAGACCCGGACTGTCGACCACGCCTCTGTCTGCTGTGCAGATCGTTACACCAGCTCCACCTGGACTAACTCAGCTCTCCTGTTCTCACAGCACTAGCTCTGCTATACCGCTTGCTCAGCTCAGCATTATCCTGCGGCTGTCTGCTATATTGCCTGTTTCCCCGGAGCTAGCATCGGGGCTTTCTGGCCTGCCCGGCCAGCTGCCACTTAACAGGGACCACTCTTGCGGTAGCGACCTGGTGTCTCCCCTGCAGCTGAGTCTAGCTTCCGCATCCTGGAGCGGGATATAGGGTGAAAACCAGGGGGACACTTAGACTCCGCTCCCAAGTTTGGCCCAAAGCCAAACCGGTAAGTGGCACAGCAGGTCCACACCCGTTGATCCGTTACAGTTTGCTCAGGCCATGGACCCCGCTGGCAAGCCCAAGCCTGTGGTACAAGATTAATACCGAGAGCTGCAATGCCAGAGTGAACGCCAAGATGTCCTGCTGCAGTGTCTGAACACAATTTCTGCACGTCTGGACGCTCTACCCACTACTGCTTCTGCGGCACTACAGGTCCCAGCAACTCCTGCTAATTCCGTTGCATCGTCTGCATACCAAGGCACGTCTGTTGTCCAACTTCCCTTGCCTCCACGTTTCAGCGGTGAGTCAAAGGCCTGCAGAGGGTTCCTGAATCAATGCTTGATCCACTTTGAGCTACATGGAGACAAGTTCCAGTCTGACCGAGCAAAAGTGGCTTTCATTGTATCTCTGCTCTCTGGAGAAGCTCTTGCTTGGGCTAATCCTATATGGGAGCGAAATGGACCCGAGACTGCAAGTCTACAGACCTTCTTAACTGTTTTCCGTACAGTATTTGAGGAACCTGGCCGTGCCTTGTCTGCAGCCTCTGCTCTTCTTCGTCTGCGTCAAGGCGCTAGGACAGTGGGTCAATACGCAATCCAGTTCTGCATACTGGCTGCAGAACTGTCCTGGAATGGTGAAGCTCAACAAGCCGTATTCTGGGAGGGTCTGTGTGACCGCATTAAAGACGAACTTGCGGGAAGCGACCTCCCTGGCTCTCTGGACGCTTTGATCACGTTGGCCACACCCATAGACATGCGGTTTCGTGAACGTTTTTCTCAAGCCGCAAGGATGAAGCGGACGTCTAAACTCGCACCTGTCTTCCAGAGGACTGTTCAGACTCCTGCTGCGATTCAGTCTGAAGAGCCTATGCAGGTGGTTCGCCTGAAGCTCTCTGATCAGGAGCGCCAGCGATGGCGAGCAGAGAACCTGTGCCTCTACTGCGGTGGAAAGGAACATGTTGTTTGTACCTGCCCCCAGAAGGCGGAAAACTTCAGTGCCTGGGCTCATTGGGAGAAGTGACCCTAGGTGAAAAAGACAATTCTCCCAAACTTCTTATCCCTGTAATGGTGTCTGCTGGGAAAACCAGTATATAGGTACCTGCTTTCCTGGATTCTGGCGCTGCCGGGAATTTTGTCAATCAAGCCCTGGTGACCCAGTGCCAGCTTTCCACTACCCGTCTGGCGAAGCCTCTGGTGGCAACGATTGTTAATGGACAAACCTTACCCAAACCTATTCAGTTCATCACTGCTCCTGTGAAACTCCAAGTCGGGGTGCTACATTCTGAAGAAATATCCTTCTATGTCCTGCCAGATTCCACGGACCCAGTGATTCTGGGATTGCTCTGGCTACAGCAACATTCTCCCGTCTTAGACTGGCGAAAGGGGGATATTCTCCGCTGGGGTCCTCAGTGCCAAACCTCCTGCCTGTCAATGGTCCACCCAATGTCTCCTCGTCCGGTTCCTGTGAACCTGCCTGGTCTGCCTCCGCAATTTGCATCCTTTTGAGATGTTTTCTGTAAGAAGAAGGCGGAGACTTTACCACCTCATCGGACTTATGACTGTCCGATCGATCTTCTACCTGGGACTTCTCCTCCTCGTGGAAGGGTTTATCCTTTATCCCTGCCTGGGACACAGGCTATGGCCGAGTATATTAAGGAGAACCTGGAGAGGGGGTTTATCTGGAAGTCTACCTCGCCGGCTGAAGCCAGTTTCTTCTTCGTGTCTAAGAAAGACGGGTCACTCCGTCCATGCATAGATTATCGTGGACTGAACAAGATTACAGTCAAGATCAAGTATCCTCTGCCCCTGATGTCTGAATTGTTTGACCGTATCTGAGGCGCACAGATATTTTCTAAATTGGATCTACGTGGTGCATATAACCTGATCCGAATCCGTGAAGGCGACGAGTGGAAGACGGCATTCAATACCCGTGATGGCCACTATGAGTACATGGTTATGCCGTTCGGCCTTTGCAATGCTCCTGCAGTCTTCCAAGAATTTGTAAATTACATCTTCCGGGACCTGTTATACAAGTGTGTAATAGTGTATCTCGACGATATTCTCATTTATTCAACCGACTTGTCCACTCACCGGAGACAAGTGCGCCTGGTTCTGCAGCGCCTAAGGGAGAATGGTCTGTTTGCCAAGCTCGAAAAGTGTGTCTTTGAGCAGTCTTCCTTACCCTTTCTGGGGTACATTGTTTCCTGCACTGGTCTGCAAATGGATTCCGACAAGGTCTCTGCCATCCTGAATTGACCCGGCCTCAAGGTCTCCGTGCCATTCAAAGATTTCTGGGATTTGCCAACTTCTATAGGCAGTTCATCCCAAACTTCTCTTCTCTCACAGCCCCTATTTCTGCGCTAAGAAAGGGGCGGATGCAAAGAAATGGACCCTGAAGCTGAGTCTGCTTTCCGACAACTCAAAGATTGCTTTGCTGCTTCTCCTGTCCTCCATCATCCAGACACTTCCAAACAGTTCTTCCTAGAAGTGGATACTTCTTCTATTGGTGCAGGTGCAGTCCTGCTACAGAAGACCTCCAAAGGGAAATTTGTCTTGTGTGGTTTCTTCTCCAAGCTCTTCTCTTCTGCAGAAAGAAACTACTCCATCGGTGATAGAGAACTGCTTGCTATCAAGATGGCATTGGAAGAATGGAGATACCTTCTGGAGGTGGCTTTGCATCCAGAGGTTATATACACTGACCACAAGATTCTCGATGGGCACTTTTATTTGCCGGATTCAATTTCCTTCTGCATTTTCGACCAGCAGACAAAAATGTGAGGGCTGATGCGCTTTTCCGTTCCTTTCACCCAGCCGATCTGATTGAGGAACCTCAACATATCATCGATCCGTCATGCCTGGTTTCAGTGGCGCCAGTTCGAGTAAAAGATATTCCTCCGGGGAAGATTTTTGTTCCGCAAGCCAAGAAGAGGAAGATTCTCTTCTGGGGACATTGTTCCAAGTACGCTGGTCACCCTGTGTTACATAAGACCCTTGAGTTGCTGTCCCGTCACTACTGGTGGCCGACCCTACCCAAAGATGTCCGGGAATTTGTGTCTGCCTGTACCTCCTGTGCCCGCAACAAGGTTCCCCGAACCAAACCAGCAGGGTTGCTACTACCGTTACCCATTCCGGAAGTTCCCTGGCAGCATGTTGCTATGGACTTTATCACAGACCTCCCGTCCTCTGCTGGCTGTTCTGTAATCTGGGTAGTGGCAGACAGATTCTCCGAGATGGAACATTTTATTCCGCTTCCTGGATTGCCCTCTGCTAAGCGACTAGCCTGTCTGTTCTTCAAACACATCTTCCACCTTCATGGCCTACCTCTGCACATTGTGTCCGATCGAGGGGTACAATTTACTTCCAAATTCTGGAGAGCGCTCTGTGGGCTACTTGAGGTGAAGTTGGACTTCTCTTCTGGATACCACCCTCAGTCTAATGGGCAAGTTGAATGAGTTAATCAAACTTTGGAGAACTACCTACGTCACTTTGTCTCTGCTCAGCATAATGATTGGGTGCAGCTCCTGTTTGGGCGGAATTCTCGTACAACAGCCATTCCGGAGAATCCACGGGCTCTTCTCCCTTCTACATAGGGTATGGACTACACCCTCATGCTCTTTTACCCCTGTCCGCATCTTCCGAGGTACCGGCTGCTAATTCTTTGTTCAGAGACTTCCTCAGCATCTGGAGACAGACTAAGGATTCTATCTCTCAGGCTATTACTCGTATGAAGAAAAATGCGGATACCAGACGTAGACCTCCTCCTCAGTTCTCTCCTGGCGACAAAGTCTGGCTTTCCACCCGGAACATCCGCATGAAGGTACCCTGTTACAAATTTGCTCCACGGTTTCTGGGCCCGTTTGAGGTCCTTGAGCGTATCAATCGTTTTTCTTATAAACTCTGGTTGCCTCCTTCTCTCCGGATTCCAAATTCTTTTCATGTATCTCTTCTGAAACTGTTGGTCCTCAACTCCTTTTCCAGGCCTCCCTCCACCTCTACTTCCGTGCCTACTGAAGGTGAGCCTGAATTTGAAGTACAGAAAATCCTCGATTCCAAGGTTGCTGGTGGTAAGAGGTACTTCCTTGTAGACTGGAAGAATTATGGTCCTAAAGGAACGTTCCTGGGAGCCGGAGGAGAATGTACATGCTCCGAATCTTCTCAGAAGATTTTTTCAAAAGGAAGGGGTGTGAGAGGGGGGATACTGTAACAATGGCAGTTGGCAGCCGCCAGCGTGCAGTGCGTCCGACTACGTACCTAAGTCGAGCTGCACGCGGGGCTCCTCCTCTTCGCTGCAGGCTCCGGACCCGCTTTCCTGCGCTGTCGCAGGCTACGCAGCTTCTGCTGTATCTTGTAGGAGCCTGGTACCTTAAGGGTTAATGCACGCCCCTGATTCCGCCCTCTCTCCAATCCTGGCCAGGCACCACCTTTATAAGGGTGCTTCCCCCTTCCTGCAATGCCTGAGCAATATTGTACTTCCTACAGCTAAGGCTCCTGTTGTTCCTGCATTCGATATCCTGCTTATCACCTCTGCCTGTATCCTGACCTCGTCTCTGCTTGATCCTCTTGTACCTCGCTGCTCTCAAGTTAAAGACCCGGACTGTCTACCACCCTCTGTCTGCTGTGCAGATCGTTACACCAGCTCCACCTGGACTAACTCAGCTCTGCTGTTCTCACAGCACTAGCTCTGCTATACCGCTTGCTCAGCTCAGCATTATCCTGCTGCTGTCTGCTATATTGCCTGTTTCCCCGGCCTTTCTGGCCTGCCCGGCCAGCTGCCACTTAACCAGGACCACTCTTGCGATAGCGACCTGGTGTCTCCCCTGCAGCTGAGTCCAGCTTCCGCATCCTGGAGTGGGATAAAGGGTGAAAACTAGGGGGACACTTAGACTCCGCTCCCAAGTTTGGCCCAAAGCCAAACCGGTAAGTGGCACAGCAGGTCCACACCCGTTGATCCGTTACATCCATCAGTATTGCTAATGCAAAAAAAAAAAACAGGAGTGCATCCAAAACAGAGATGACACGTGAATGAGGAGCACAGATTGGCACAATGACAGTGTGGAGGTGGCCGCAGCACCAGGAGGCCACAGAGAGGCACAATGACAAGTTGTGGAGGAGGCGGCAGCATCAGGAGGCCACAGAGTGGCTCAATGACAGAGTGTGGAGGTGGCGGCAGCATCAGGAGGCCACAGAGTGGCACAATAACAGTGTGGAGGTGGCAGAGGATACCACAGAGTGACCGGCAAATATATTTTTTCTTTTTCCACTAATACAGGCCACAAAAAGCTTTACAATGGATAACTGCACCGCTGAGCGGCAAAAATATTTTTTCTTTTTACACTAATAAACGCCATAAAAGATTTTACAACAGATAACTGCACTGCTGAGTGTCAAATATATTTTTTCTTTTTCCACTAATACATGCCCACAAAAGGGCAAATAAGAGATAGAAATATTTCCTTGTAATACACCCTGTTAATGCCTGTATCAAACAGCACTTGCACCCTAATAAGACCGGTTTGCTGGAATTACAGAGCTGTATAATGACAATTTAAATCCCCAGTCAGTGCAGCAAGGTGTAATAGGATTGTTCCTATTACCCAGGCTGTAACCTCCCCTACTGAACCCTCTTCAACATAAATGAGCACATTGAGGTTTTTTCTAACACTGTCCCTAGCACCCGCTGACGTCTCTTCCTGCACTAAGTACACTGGTAAATGGAATAATCTAAGATGCCTGACACTATTTATAGAGCTGTGACATTACAGGGCTGGCTGGCTGCTGATTGGCTGAATGTATGTTATTATGGGTGATCCCGGAGTTCCTTGCTCCATGTCTTCACACGTGCAACAGCCATTTTAGGAAAAAATGCAATTAGTTACCACAAATCGCAAGGAAATTCAGATTCGGTGCTATTCTAATTTTTTTCTGAAATTCGAATCGAATTCCATTTCGTCAGCTTCGATTCGCTCATCTCTAGCACAAGCTCATCAAGGTCACATCGTTCGGGAAAAGCTGCTGGAGACTGTGGTAACTCAAATGGAGTCGCCTTCACTTTCTCCAGACTTAGCTGAGTGGCCATGTAGAGGCTGGGAACCTCAATGACCTGAGGATCGCCCTTCAAGAAGAGTGGGCCATGCCTCTACATGCCAGCAGACCAAAAGTAAACTTGTGAACGGCATGAGACATGGTTTTCAAGCTGTAATTGATGCACAATGCCACATGACAAGTTATTGAGACATTGACATTTTGTGTTGGGATATACCCACCACTGTTGTTTGGCCTTTGTTTCAATAAATTGTTTATGATGAGGAAATCACTATTGCATGCTTCCACTTAAATTCCCTACTTTCTCAATATAATATAACTGTATTGTGAACTTTTTACATTTTACATAAATTTTACTGGAAAACCAAATATCCCAAATATATATATATATATATATATATATATATATATATATAGATATTACACAGTCAAGTCATATTATTATTACCACCTGCTAATATCCAGAGTAACCACGGTAGACGGGCTAACAGTGACTCAATAAGGATATAGGTATCTGGAGCCATGCTAACTGCAATGCATTCCACAACTGTTGGAGGGTGTGTGGGGGAGGATCCTTACAGTGAAAGCTTATTTGGGTTCAAGTTTGGGAAATTAGGGGGCAAGGGTAGTACTGTTTGTGAAGGTTCTCATTTATCCAGGTCATGGTATATCTGTAAAGAATAAATCAAGACAACTGGACCTGCTGTAGATTTCTTGAAAACGTTTCACTCGTTCTTCCAAAGAGCTTTCTCAGTTCTGAGTGACTTGTACAAGAATTCTCTATGTAACTGAACCAATGACCTAATTACCAGATGTTGATTCAGTTACATATTTATTCCTAGAGAATTCTTGTACAAGTCACTCAGAATTGAGAAAGCTCGTTGGAAGAACGAGTGAAACGATTTCAAGAAATCTACAGCAGGTCCAGTTGCCTTGATTTGTTCTTTACAGATAAGGGTAGTACTGTACTTGGAAGTCCTTGTCATGACCTTCCAACCAAGTTTGCACATTTCTAGCCGTGTGACAAGTTGGTTGTCTTGCTGGAAGATTCCATCATATACAGGGAAGACAATCAGCATGTATGGTTCTACGTGATCTGCAAAGATGGATTCATACCCAAATCAGTTGAGAGTGCTTTCCACATGGATGAGTGGGCCAAGAGGATGCCATAAAAACACTCCCCAGACCAAAATGCTGCCACCACCAGCTTCTGCTCTTCCAACAATGTTTGCAGGGTCTTTTTTCACTGATGTTTCTCGGATGATACGCCAACGTCCATCCGCTCAATGAAGCAGAAAATGTGTTAGAGATGCAGTGGTAAGCCCCTTACTGTCCACACCAGGTTTAGACAGTTTCTTGCTGTTCTGGTCCTGAACCTCTGTCAGCAGGTTGAGGAGGAGGTTCTGTAGACAGGAAGGTGCAGGGTCACAGCATATTCCTGTCAATATTTCAGCTAGGTTCTTCTTAGTATTCTAGAGTCACCTCATACACTGAATAACAGGGATCAATCTGTTGGATCATCACATGTGGATGAGCTCCTATCTGGGATCCAACTTTCCATCTTGTCAAGCTTGCTTACTGCAGAAGTTCACTCTGTCTTCAGCCTGAACCATAACTATCCAAAACCATTTTCTTGGTTCCTGATTGCTGATGTGCTTTCCTCATTAGAGTGTAAGCTCTCTTAAGTAATTTCTGGGGCTTTTTCAGACAATCCGTTGGGGAATTTTGCTCAACTTCTATCTCAGTGTGTGTAACGCACCAAATTGATCAACTAGGATCTCAACTGCGGAGTCCTTTGACATCCACTCCTGTCACACTACTTGAGTGTTGATGGTGTCTTTTGCGGCTGCTCAGTGTGTACCCCAGGCGGCTCTCTCAGTCTTAAGCGGAGAGTATGGGGTAACAAAATCATGTACCGCGTACTAAAGATAGAGTGTAAAACTAATAGTGAGGGAAGTTCGTTTTAGTAGTGGGAGTTCAAATTAGAGTTCATGAATATAACAGCTCTTGACAACATTCAGGAATCCCAGGTCTGCAGTACTAATAACCACCACCGCGAGTCCCTTCCTTTCAGTGAGCAATGTCAGTGAAACAAAATGACAGGCTGATACTTGCTGTTAGAAGTCATGCAGGGATCCTGCAGTGGTGGAGCCGGATAAGGTAGGTGAGGGTTTCTCCTGGAGGTTCAGAGTTGCAGGTAGTTAGGAGCTTGCGTCCTCGTGGTGAATGGAGCAGGCAGGGTGCGCACTCCATTAGTGGAACGCCCTGTGCAGCACCTGGCTCCTATTTATTGACCAAGTGTGGATGGGCGGAGCCACCTTAGACGGCCCAGCGGCCACTGCTTCCAGCCTGGGAGGCAAACAGCGATCGTTGTCATGGTTACACAGGGCATGGATCCAGGCTGGAGCGCCAACCACCTTATCCTTACAGTACTCCCCCCCCCTTAAGGGGACCCTCTCCGGGGTACCCCAGTAGGGGAGGGTCGGTCGGGAAATCTCCTGTGGAACAACCTTTGGAGTCTGGGTGCATGGACGTCTCGCACATCTTCCCAAGAGTCATCCTGAGACCCGTAACCCTTCCATCTAACGAGGTACTGGATCCTCCCCCGTCTTCTTCTGGAGTCGAGAAGCTGCTCAACCTCAATTTCCTCCTCACCACGGACATCTATCGGGGGGGAGGGTTGAGGAACCCGTGAGGGGAATGGGCTAGGTCTAAACGGTTTTAGCAACGATACATGGAATGTGGGATGTACCTGTAGTCGAGGAGGAAGGGTAAGTCTCACCGTGTTGGGGTTGATAATTCTTTCTATCAGAAAAGGACCCAAAATTGCCTACCCAGTTTCTTAGCAGGTACCCCCAACCGAAGGTTTCTCGTTGACAGCCATACCGAGTCTCCAACCTGATAAGGAGGATTTTCTCTTCTGTGACGGTCGTAGTAGATCTTCTGCCTTTCCTTTGCACGTTGGAGGTTGTCTTTCAGCATCCTGAGGGTTGTTTGCAAGGTAGTTACATAATCATCTGTGGCAGGAACGTTTGTAGGAAGGCTGATTTCAGGGAGAGACCTAGGTGGAATCCATAATTAGCAAAGAATGGACTATGTAGAGTGGAGGAATTCACAGAATTGTTGTAAGCGAATTCGGCAAGAGGGAGTAGGCTTTCCCAGTCATCTTGAAGGAATGAGCAGTGACATCTGAGAAATTGTTCCAGACATTGGTTCACCCTTTCCGTCTGCCCGTTAGTTTGGGGGTGGTAGGCGGTAGACATTCTATGGTCGATTTGGAGTCTAAGACAAAGTGCTCTCCAAAATTTGGATATAAATTGTGAACCCCTGTCTGATATAACTTGGCTAGGGATTCCATGTAGTTTTATGACATTGGACAGAAAGGCCTCGGCAGTTTCACTGGAGGAAGGTAATTTTTTGAGGGCGATGAAGTGTGCCATCTTAGTTAGTAGGTCTACTACAACCATGATGGTGTTGTTTCCTCTGGAGCGGGGGAGTTCTACAATGAAGTCCATTGAAACCCATTCCCAGGGTCTGTTGGGGATAGGAAGACTCATAAGAAGGCCATATGGTCGATTTCTATCACTTTTGCATGAGGCACATGTCTCGCACGTGGAAACATATTGCTTAATTTCTTTGGTCATTTTTGGCCACCAGAAGTTCCTGCGTATCAGGTTTATGGTTTTGGCAATGCCAGGGTGTCCCGCGAGGGGTGTGTCATGGCAGAGTTTGATTACCTGGGTGGTGAGAGGAGTTGGTATGTACAGTAGGTTGTTTTTGTAGAGGAAACCCCGTTGGTCTTTCCGAAGTCCCGGGGGGATGTTAGCACAGTCAATTTTCAGAGCATCCTTAAGCTGGGTTTCCAATTCGATGGTGGCGAGGATAATTTTGTTAGGTGGTATAATGCATGTGGGGGCTGTGACTGCGGCGCGGCATTCAGCCAGACGTGATAAGGCGTCAGCCTTCCCATTTTTTGAGCCTGGTCGATAAGTAATTTGAAAGTCGAATCTGTCAAAAAAAAAAACTCCACCGTACCTGACGTGCTGACAGTGTTTTACTGGTTTTCAGGTATTGTAAATTATGGTGATCCGTGTATATTGTGATGGGGTGTGTTGAACCTTCAAGTAGGTGCCTCCAGTTCTCTAGGGAACATTTTATGGCAAGAAGTTCCTTTTCCCCTATGGGGTAGTTGATTTCAGCGGTGTTTAGAGTCTGGGAGTAAAACCCGACAGGATGTAGTGGGGATGAGAAGGAGCTCTGCTGGGACAGAACAGCTCCTATGGCTGCCTGTGATGCATCTTCTTCCGGCACAAAGTGATAGTTTGGATTCGGAATGGTCAGAATTGGTGCTGAAGTGAATTTGTCTTTAAGTAACTCAAAAGCTGATTGGGCCTCCATGGACCAAACAAATTTCGTATTGACACTAGTTAATCTGGTTAGGGGTTTGATGGTAGCGGAGAAGTCTTTGATGAATTTCCTGTAGAAGTTCGAGAACCCTATGAATCGCTGGAGGGCTTTCCTAGAGTCCGGAATCGGCCAGTTTTGGATGCAAGTGATCTTTGACTGATCCATCTGAATTCCCTTGGGTGATATTATATAACCAAGGAACGGAAGGGTAGTAGTCTCGAATATACACTTTTCTGGTTTGACATATAAGTGATGGACGCTTAATCGCGCAAGTACCCAACGGACGTGTTTCCTGTGATCTTGTAGGTTATCGGAGTAGACCAATATGTCATCTAGATAGATGACAACACATACATCTAGTAGATCCCTAAATATGTCGTTGATAAAGTTTTGGAATGTGGCAGGGGCATTGCACAAGCCGAAAGGCATTACCATGTACTCAAAGAGTCCATACCGGGTGCGGAAAGCAGTTTTCCATTCATCCCGGTTCTAATCCTAATCAAGTTGTATGCGCCTCTCAAGTCCAGTTTAGTGTAGATAGTTGATGTTTGAAGTCTTTCAATAAGCTCGGATATTAGCGGCAGGGGGTACCGGTTTTTGATTGTTATTTTATTTAATGCTCTGTAATCAATGATGGGTCTGAGGCTCAAGTCTTTGTTCCTTACGAAGAACATACCTGAGGCTGCAGGGGAGGTTGAAGGCCGAATGAATCCCTTCCTTAAGTTCTCTTCGAGATACTGTTTGAGGTGGTCAAGTTCTGGTTGTGCCAATGGGTAGATTCTTCCTGTGGGTATTTCACTGCCCGGCAGCAGGTCTATGGGGCAATCGTAGGGTCTATGGGGCGGTAGGGATTCCGCCATCTTTGCACTAAATACCTCCGAAAACTCTGAGTATTGGGTAGGGACCTGGTTCACCCCTACATGCATGAGAGTTTTAATAGGGAAGCAGGTCTCCCTGCAATAACGTGAGGTAAACCCAATTCTCCCCTGTTCCCATAAGAGAACTGGTTGATGTAACCGGAGCCATGGCAAGCCTAAAATGATGGGGAACGAAGGGAGTGTATGACATCAAAGGATAGAAATTCTGTGTGGTTATTTTCGCTTGTCACCAAAAGGGGTTGAGTCTGGCTATGGATAGGTCTAGAGGTTGTACCATCAATAAAACTCACGGATATCGATACCTCTTTCCTTGTATGGGGAATTTTATTTCTCTCTACTAGATGCTTATCGATAAAATTCCCTGAAGCTCCCGTGTCCACCATTGCATCAACGATAGTTCGGTTTTGGTCCCACTGTAAGGTAAGAGACGTATAAATGTAACCACTTGTGTTGTTATCTTTTCTCCCTAAGTTACAGAACGTCATCATTTTACTTTCATGTTTCTTTCTTATGGCAGGACATCCAACAACCGAATGGTGAGCCGACGCACAGTATAAGCAGAGGTTGAGGTTCCGTCTCCGGGTTTTCTCTCTCTCAGTCAGAGGACCACGAATTGCCCCAATCTCCATCATCTCTGCTACAGGATCCGGGCTGGTCTGTCTCGGGGTGGGTGTGAACCCTGAGACTCTCTCGGCCCTACGTTCCCTTAAGCGTCTGTCAATGGTGGTGACCTTCTGCATCAAGGCGTCGAGTGTATGTGGCAGCTCTCCGCGGGCTAACTCATCCTTCAGGGCCTCAGATAGACCGAGACGGAACTGATTTCTAAGAGTGAGATCATTCCATTCAGTCTCACGGGCCCAGCGAGTGTATTCCGCAATAAAGTCCTCAACGGGTCGTCTCCCTTGCTTTAGGGTGTGAATGGCGGTCTCCGCAGTCAGCTGCTTGTTGTGGTCCTCGTAAAGGAGGGCCATTGTTTCAAGAAATTGCGGAAAGGAATTCAAGACCGGGTCTTCCTTTTCTAAATAGGTGTTAGCCCATGCTCTGGGCTCCCCCTGAGGTACGAGATCATGGTGAGTACTTTGGTTCTATCGGTAGGATAGGTCCGAGGGCGTAACTGAAACATCAGCTTGCACGCATTCAGGAATTCGCGGAACTGCTTCCGGTCTCCTGAGAAAAGTTCAGGTGGACTGACCTTGGGTTCCGGTCCATCGTGGAGGTGTCCTGTGCGCGACGAGACGAGATCTCGCAACGTCTGATTTTCCAATTGGAGATTCTGTACGGTCACGTTAAGGGTTTCCACCCTCTCAGTGAGGGCGACCATGTGCCGCGCGAGCTCCGCTGGATCCATGAGGGTTCCACTAATATGTAACGCACCAAATTGATCAGCTAGGATCTCAACTGCGGAGTCCTTTGACATCCACTCCTGTCACACTACTTGAGTGTTGATGGTGTCTTTGCGGCTGCTCAGTGTGTACCCCAGGCGGCTCTCTCAGTCTTAAGCGGAGAGTATGGGGTAACAAAATCATGTACCGCGTACTAAAGATAGAGTGTAAAACTAATAGTGAGGGAAGTTCGTTTTAGTAGTGGGAGTTCAAATTAGAGTTCATGAATATAACAGCTCTTGACAACATTCAGGAATCCCAGGTCTGCAGTACTAATAACCACCACCGCGAGTCCCTTCCTTTCAGTGAGCAATGTCAGTGAAACAAAATGACAGGCTGATACTTGCTGTTAGAAGTCATGCAGGGATCCTGCAGTGGTGGAGCCGGATAAGGTAGGTGAGGGTTTCTCCTGGAGGTTCAGAGTTGCAGGTAGTTAGGAGCTTGCGTCCTCGTGGTGAATGGAGCAGGCAGGGTGCGCACTCCATTAGTGGAACGCCCTGTGCAGCACCTGGCTCCTATTTATTGACCAAGTGTGGATGGGCGGAGCCACCTTAGACGGCCCAGCGGCCACTGCTTACAGCCTGGGAGGCAAACAGCGATCGTTGTAATGGTTACACAGGGCATGGATCCAGGCTGGAGCGCCAACCACCGTATCCTTACAGTGTGCGCCATCAGCAGGGCTAGCACTAGCTGGCTAAAACATCCAAACAACATTTGGTAGAGAGTGTAGCCATTGGTGCTATGTGTGGTGTGATAAATGTGATTGTATGGTGCTCCTCTCTCAATGTGCAGATCATTCCCAGAAGTGTTTGATTGAACCACTCGTGCTCATAGTTGCCATGGGGATTATACAGGGTTGTCCATGATTTCCAAATCCCATCGTAACGACACAGTTCAAAATTCAGACCTTGATCAGACAAGATTTGCCTGGGGAAATCCATATAGTTGGATCACACAAAGTGCTTCTTTAGTCTGGTGATAAGTTGGCACCACCAATACAAACTTGGAGAAGTGGTCAACGCAGTTAAGTGCATACTAGTGCCTGGAGGTTATGGCTTGTCCTGTCAAGAAGTATGTAGTTAGGAGTTCAAAAGGTTAATTTCTCACAAAAAAATTAACAAATAGATCTGAAACAAATATGAAGAAGTTTTCTCATCTCTTGTTAAAAATCCAAATTTTTTGAGAAACTTAATAGAATTGATTTGTGTATATATGTATGTATATAAAAATAATAGCAGCACTTTAAGTTGCCAGGTGCAAGTCCTTGGAAGGTTTTGGACAAAAAACGGCACTAATAAATAAGGTAACAAGGCTTCGGTCTTCAGTGAAACAAAGTTGATCTTTATTACACCCAATGCCAGTGCAACGTTTCAGCTCTCTCAATGGAGCCTTTGTCAAGCAGTAAACACAGTGCTCTGAAAACATATATAAATAGGGCTGTGTATAAGGGTATACATAATTACCATCAATTAGTGAATAAACATGATTTGATCAATTATACATAGATATAAACAGTGATTACAGTCAAAGAAATCATTTCATATACAAATGTATGAATACCATTATTCAATAAAGTGAACTTTGCAAATGTATGTATGTATGTATATATATATATATATATATATATATATATATTACAAAAGTCCACAGCACTCCTTAAAAGTGAAAAAGCCAAGAGGCTTGAAAAAGGTTCTGAGAGAGAACCGAAACGTTGCTGTACTACATGTGTGAATAAAAGCACATTTTTCACTTTTAAGGAGTACAGTGGACTTTCGTGATTTGTCTACTACCCTGAATCGAGGGGTTACCACTGGCACCCGCCTTACTGCTGACTAAGGAGTGCTGCCCTACTTTTCATGTGAATATATATATATATATATATATATATATATATATTGTGTAGTAGTAATATAGCAGCACTCACAAAGGTAAAGACGGGTGCAAATCCCTTTAAAGTCCTGGATGGAAACTTGAAGATACGTTGAAACAACAGGCAGCACTCCAAAGTAAACGTGGATCTTTTATTACTGGTGTTGAGCGAACAGTTCGAGAATAGTTCGGGTTCGAACCGAACTTTGGGGTGTCCGTGACACGGACCCGAACCCGGACATTTTCAAAAAAGTTCGGGTTCGAGTTCGGAGTTCGGCATGTTCTCTCGGCGCATTTTGAAAGTACTATATAGCAGAATAGTACAGGCTTAAAGCTGAAATCGCATTGCGATTACAACTTTGAGCTACCGATCACCATGGGAACGCCTCCTCCAGTAGAATGTACTGTCGGATCTGAGAATTAAGTTGAAATCGCAATGCGATTCTTAGAACTCAAATAAATCGCATCACACTACACGTTCTAATTGCATTCGATTTTAACTTTACTGTTTGGTTTTGTATTGCGATAATACAAAATTCGAATAATCGTGTGCGTGCTGTTCTAGCACGCAGTGCTATTCGTATCCCACTATTAAGTTCTAATCGCATTCGATGTTAACTTATGCATTTTTTTTGCCAGGCATCAAATAGAATGCGATGCCTGTCAAAAAAAAAGCATAAGTTAAAATCGAATGCGATTAGAACTTAAGAGTGGGATACGAATAGCACTAGTGTTGTTGACTGTTGGTTGAGCGCACATTTCGAGAATAGTTCCGGTCTATACAGAATTTTGGGTTGTTCGTGACATGACCTGAACCCGAACATTTTCATAAAAATTCGGGTTCGGTTTTGTAGTTCGTCATTTTTTGTGGCGCATTTTGAAAGGCTGCAAAGCAGCCAATCAACATGCATCATACTACTTGCCCTAAGATGCCATCGCAGCCATGCCTACTATTGGCAAGGCTGTGATTGGCCAAGTGCAGCATGTGACTCAGCCTCTTTATAAGCTTGTGCGCACGTCGGGACGTGCTCACTCCCGATGTGAATAGAACAGGGATAGATGCAGCTGCTGTGAGGGCGAGATAGGCAGGGGAATAATCGAGGAAAAAACCTGAGAAGAAGTGAATGATCTAAACCTGTGCATCAGAACAACTCAGCTGAGCTGTTCACTGAAAGTTTATTTTTTTACACTGGCCAGATCGATTTTTACCGACACATGTAACTGGGCTGACCGGCGGCGGCCATTTTGGGACCTGTGGTGGGCCAGCTCAAGCTGCCACAGAGTCCAAAGAAAAGCTCCAAAGAATTGAAAAATCTACTCCTGTGACACAGAACAACAGCGATTCAGCTGCTCAGTCAAAGTCAATTTTTTTCTGGCTGGGCAGACCATTTTCTGGCACATGTTACTGGGCTGATAGGCGGCGGCCATTTTGGGACTTGTGGTGCTACAGCAAAAGCTGCCACAGCGTCCATTAATCTCATGTAATAGTCGATTTTTTCATAGATATACTACATCAGGGGTTTGGCTGTGCTTGTGTCACCCCTACCAACTGCCAATATATTTAATATATCAGTGGTGAAACTGAAAGTAACCCACTTGGATAGCAAATCCCATGAATGTGCTGTTCCAGCTAGGCTAGCCAGTGTCACTACAGCCAGGTCCAATACTGTCAGCCAGAAATTAAATTTTTATTTTTTTGCCAGAAATATAAATTAAAAAATCTTTCCCTGTAACAAACATAATTCTGGTGTTAGACCAGAAGAAGCACTCCTTCAGTAAATAATACTGTAAAAAGGTTTAGGCAATAATTCTCCCAGTGTGGGCAATTTATGTACCAAAACGAGCATTTTAAAAATTCCGGTGTTCTGAAATACCAGCAGCAGTCCTCTTGTAATTAATACCAGAAAAAGGCATTATAGTGTCCAGTGTTGTCATTTTGGTTTCAAAAGGCCAATTTAATCAATCTGGTGTTGGTGACACCCGAAATAGTACGCCGCACGTTGTTACTCCTGTGAAAAGGAAATAGTTCTCCCACTGTGGGAATTCATTTAACATAAGTAGCATTTAAAAATTCTGGTGTCCAATTTGCAGCAGTCTTCTTGTAATTAATACCAGAAAAAGGCATTATAGTGTCCAGTGTTGTCATTTTGGTTTCAAAAAGGCCAATTTAATCAATCTGGTGTTGGTGACACCGAAATAGTACGCCGCACGTTGTTACTCCTGTAAAAGGAAATAGTTCTCCCACTGTGGGAATTCATTTAACATAAGTAGCATTTAAAAAATACTGGTGTCCAATTTGCAGCAGTCTTCTTGTAATTAATACCAGAAAAAGGCATTATAGTGTCCAGTGTTGTCATTTTGGTTCCAAAAGGCCAATTTAATCAATCTGGTGTTGGTGACACCCGAAATAGTACGCCGCACGTTGTTACTCCTGTAAAAAGGAAATAGTTCTCCCACTGTGGGAATTCATTTAACATAAGTAGCATTTTAAAAATTCTGGTGTCCAATTTGCAGCAGTCTTCTTGTAATTAATACCAGAAAAAGGCATTATAGTGTCCAGTGTTGTCATTTTGGTTCCAAAAGGCCAATTTAATCAATCTGGTGTTGGTGACACCCGAAATAGTAGGCCGCACGTTGTTACTCCTGTAAAAGGAAATAGTTCTCCCACTGTGGGAATTCATTTAACATAAGTAGCATTTTAAAAATTCTGGTGTCCAATTTGCAGCAGTCTTCTTGTAATTAATACCAGAAAAAGGCATTATAGTGTCCAGTGTTGTCATTTTGGTTCCAAAAGGCCAATTTAATCAATCTGGTGTTGGTGACACCGAAATAGTAGGCCGCACGTTGTTACTCCTGTAAAAGGAAATAGTTCTCCCACTGTGGGAATTCATTTAACATAAGTAGCATTTAAAAATTCTGGTGTCCAATTTGCAGCAGTCTTCTTGTAATTAATACCAGAAAAAGGCATTATAGTGTCCAGTGTTGTCATTTTGGTTTCAAAAGGCCAATTTAATCAATCTGGTGTTGGTGACACCCGAAATAGTAAGCCGCACGTTGTTACTCCTGTAAAAGGAAATAGTTCTCCCACTGTGGGAATTCATTTAACATAAGTAGCATTTAAAAATTCTGGTGTCCAATTTGCAGCAGTCTTCTTGTAATTAATACCAGAAAAAGGCATTATAGTGTCCAGTGTTGTCATTTTGGTTTCAAAAGGCCAATTTAATCAATCTGGTGTTGGTGACACCCGAAATAGTAGGCCGCACGTTGTTACTCCTGTAAAAGGAAATAGTTCTCCCACTGTGGGAATTCATTTAACATAAGTAGCATTTCAAAAATTCTGGTGTCCAATTTGCAGCAGTCTTCTTGTAATTAATACCAGAAAAAGGCATTATAGTGTCCAGTGTTGTCATTTTGGTTTCAAAAAGGCCAATTTAATCAATCTGGTGTTGGTGACACCCGAAATAGTAGGCCTCACGTTGTTGCTCCTGTAAAATGGAAAAACTTCTCCCACTGTGGGAATTCATTTAACATAAGTAGCATTTCAAAAATTCTGGTGTCCAATTTGCAGCAGTCCTCTTGTAATTAATACCAGAAAAAGGCATTATAGTGTCCAGTGTTGTCATTTTGGTTCAAAAAAGGCCAATTTAATCAATCTGGTGTTGGTGACACCCGATATAGTAGGCCGCACGTTGTTACTCCTTTAAAAAGTAAATACTTCTCCCACTGTGGGAATTCATTTAACATAAGTAGCATTTTAAAAATTCTGGTGTCCAATTTGCAGCAGTCCTCTTGTAAGTAATACCAGAAAAAGGCATTATAGTGTCCAGTGTTGTCATTTTGGTTCCAAAAAGGCCAATTTAATCAATCTGGTGTTGGTGACACCCGAAATACTACGCCACACGTTGTTACTCCTGTAAAAAGGAAATAGTTTTCCCACTGTGGGAATTCATTTAACATAAGTAGCATTTAAAAAATTCTGGTGTCCAATTTGCAGCAGTCCTCTTGTAATTAATACCAGAAAAAGGCATTATAGTGTCCAGTGTTGTCATATTGGTTCCAAAAAGGCCAATTTAATCAATCTGGTGTTGTTGACACCCGAAATAGTAGGCCGCACGTTGTTACTCCTGTAAAAAGGAAATACTTCTCCCACTGTGGGAATTCATTTAACATAAGTAGCATTTTAAAAATTCTGGTGTCCAATTTGCAGCAGTCCTCTTGTAATTAATACCAGAAAAAGGCATTATAGTGTCCAGTGTTGTCATTTTGGTTCCAAAAAGGCCAATTTAATCAATCTGGTGTTGGTGACACCCGAAATAGTACGCCACACGTTGTTACTCCTGTAAAAGGAAATAGTTCTCCCACTGTGGGAATTCATTTAACATAAGTAGCATTTAAAAAATTCTGGTGTCCAATTTGCAGCAGTCCTCTTGTAATTTATAGCGTAAAAAGGAATTATATCTTCCAGTGTGGGAATTTTGGGGCTAAAAAATAATATATTTTATTGTGGTGCGAGTTGAATCGCAACAATGAGAAAACATTCTATTAAGGGACGAGGACGCGGTCGTGGTGGGGTCCGTGGAGTCTCTGTTGCTGGCAGAGGACGTAGCCGTTCGGCCTCAGGCGCACAAAGTAGTGAACCAACTCCTTCAAGTAGCCGGCAGAATTTACAGCGATATTTGGTGGGGCCCAATGCCGTTATGAGGATGGTAAGGCCTGAGCAGATACAGGCATTAGTCGATTGGGTGGCCGACAGTGCTTCCAGCACGTTCACCACATTGTCTTCCGCCCAGTCTTCTGCGGAAAGCGCACAGGTGGCACCGGAAAACCAAGCCCATCAGTCTGTCACATCACCCCCATGCATATCAGGGAAACTGTCCGAGCCTCAAGTTATGCAGCAGTCTCTTCTTCTGTTTGAAGACTCTGCTGGCAGGGGTTCCCAGGGGCGTCCACCTAGCCCTTCCCTAGCGGTGGAAGACATACCATGCACTGACGCACAACCACTTATGTATCCAGATGATGAGGACATGGGAATACCACCACAGCAGAGTGACCGAGTCTCTGATGATGACGAAACACAGGTGCCCACTGCCGCGTCTTATTGCAGTGTGCAGACTGAACAGGAGGAGGTCAGGGAGGAAGACTGGGTGGAAGACGATGCAGAGGACGATGAGGTCTTAGACCCCACATGGACTGAAGGTCGTGCCGCTGACTTAAATAGTTCAGAGGAAGAGGCAGTGGTGAGACCGAGACAACAGCGAAGCCAAAGAGGGAGCAGGGGGCAAAATCAGAACACACGCCGTCCCGAGAGTTCGCCTGCTATTGGCCAGTGCCAACAGGGACTCAGCACCCCAAAGGCATCTTCAAGGAGTTCCCTGGCATGGCACTTCTTCAAACAATGTGCTGAGGACAAGACCAGAGTGGTTTGCACGCTGTGCCATCAGACCCTGAGGCGAGGCATTAACGTTCCTAACCTGAGCACCACCTGCATGATCAGGCATCTACATGCAAAGCATGAACTGCAGTGGAGTGCACACCTCAAAAAAATGAACCCGCTCAGGCTCCCCTGCTCCCTCTACCGCTGCTGCCTCGGCTTCTGCCTCGAGAGGAATGTTGCCACCTGCCGAGCAGCAAACAGAGGATGTGCCACCGACACCACCACCACCACCGCCACCGTCACCTTGCGTCTCCACTATTTCACACAGCAGCGTTCAGCTCTCCATCTCTCAAACCTTTGAGAGGAAGCGCAAATTCCCACCTAGTCACCCTCGAGCCCTTGGCCTGAATGCCAGCATTTCTAAACTACTGGCCTTTGAAATGCTGTCATTCCGGCTGGTGGACACAGACAGCTTCAAACAGCTGATGGCCATGGCTGTCCCCCAGTATGTGGTTCCCAGCCGCCACTACTTCTCCAAGACAGCCGTGCCTTACCTGCACATGCAAGTGTCCGATAAAATCAAGTGTGCACTGCGCAACGCCATTTATGCCAAGGTCCACCTAAACACAGATACGTGGACCAGTAAGCACGGCCAAGGACGCTATATCTCACTAACTGCACACTGGGTGAATGTAGTGGCGGCTGGGCCCCAGGCGGAGAGTTCCTTGGCGCACGTCCTTCCGCCACCTAGGATCGCAGGGCATCATTCTCTGCCTCCTGTAGCCTCCTCCTCCCTACTCGGCTTTCTCCTCCTCCTCTGTTTCCACCAGCTCCTACTGTCAGCCACACACCTTCACCACCAACTTCAGCACAGCCCGGGGTAAACGTCAGCAGGCCATTCTGAAACTCTTATGTTTGGGGGACAGGCCCCACACCGCGCAGGAGTTGTGGCGGGGTATTGAACAACAGACGGACGAGTGGTTGCTGCCGGTGGGCCTCAAGCCAGGCCTGGTGGTATGCGATAATGGGCGAAATCTCGTGGCAGCTCTGGGACTAGCCGGTTTGACGCACATCCCTTGCCTGGCGCATGTGCTGAATTTGGTGGTGCAGAGGTTCATTCACTACTACCCCAACATGTCAGAGCTGCTGCATAAAGTGCGGGCCGTCTGTGCGCGCTTCCGGCGCTCACATCCTGCCGCTGCTCGCCTGTCTGCGCTACAGCGGAACTTCGGCCTTCCCGCTCACCGCCTCATATGCGACGTGCCCACCCGGTGGAACTCCACCTTGCACATGCTGGAGAGACTGTGCGAGCAGCAGCAGGCCATAGTGGAGTTTCAGCTGCAGCACGCTCGCGTCAGTCGTACTGCGGAACGGCACCACTTCACCACCAATGATTGGGCCTCCATGCGAGACCTGTGTGCCCTGCTGCACTGCTTTGAGTACTCCACCAAAATGGCCAGTGGCGATGACACTGTTATCAGCGTTACAATACCAATTCTATGTCTCCTAGAGAAAACGCTTAGGGCAATGATGGAAGAGGAGGTGGCCCAGGTGGAGGAGGAGGAGGAGGAGGAGGGCTCGTTTCTAAGACTTTCAGGCCAGTCTGTTAGAAGTAGCTCAGAGGGAGGTTTTTTGAAGCAGCTGAGGGCAGGTTCACAAGCGTTTTATCAGAACGCGTATTCAGCATGGCGGGGGGGGTCATTACTGACAAGCGCAGCCGCCTGTCCACAGCAAATGTGGACAAGCTGACATTCATAAAGATGAACCAAGCATGGATCCCACAGGATCCTGTCCCTCCCTTGTGCAGAGTAGTCCTTAATAACTGCCTAAAACATGTCTTGTTGTACTACAGGCCACTTCTTTATTTAATACAAATTTTATGTAACCCACAGTTGAATGAAACTCTCCTCTGTCTGGGCGCCGGGGCCTAACTAGATGAAAGTGGGCTGTTAAACTATCGGGTGACATAAAGCCATAACCTCTGCCATGCTACCTCTGTCCTCTGTCTGGGTGCTGAGGCCTAAGTCAAATAAAGCGGTCTTCTGCTGTGCTGGGGGATATGAAGCTAATCTCTGACCTCTCTCCTCTGTCTGGGTCCAAAGGCATAAGTCACTGAAAGAGGCCTTCTCCTGTGGTGGTTGATATGATGCCTGAATATGTGCTGTGTGGCCTCTCTCCTCTGTCTGAGTGAAGGGGTCAAAGTAACTAAATGGTGGCCTACTCCTGTGGTGGTTGATATGATGCCTGATTCTCTGCTGTGGGGCCTCTCTCCTCTGTCTGGGTGAAGGGGTCAAAGTAAATAAATGGTGGCCTACTCCTGTGGTGGTTGATATGATGCCTGATTCTCTGCTGTGGGGCCTCTCTCCTCTGTCTGGGTGAAGGGGTCAAAGTAACTAAATGGTGGCCTACTCCTGTGGTGGTTGATATGATGCCTGATTCTCTGCTGTGGGGCCTCTCTCCTCTGTCTGGGTGAAGGGGTCAAAGTAACTAAATGGTGGCCTACTCCTGTGGTGGTTGATATGATGCCTGATTCTCTGCTGTGGGACCTCTCTCCTCTGTCTGGATGAAGGGGTCAAAGTAACTAAATGGTGGCCTACTCCTGTGGTGGTTGATATGATGCCTGATTCTCTGCTGTGGGGCCTCTCTCCTCTGTCTGGGTGAGGGGTCAAAGTTAATAAATGGTGGCCTACTCCTGTGGTGGTTGATATGATGCCTGATTCTCTGCTGTGGGGCCTCTCTCCTCTGTCTGGGTGAAGGGGTCAAAGTAACTAAATGGTGGCCTACTCCTGTGGTGGTTGATATAATGCCTGATTCTCTGCTGTGGGGCCTCTCTCCTCTGTCTGGGTGAAGGGGTCAAAGTTAATAAATGGTGGCCTACTCCTGTGGTGGTTGATATGATGCCTGATTCTCTGCTGTGGGGCCTCTCCTCTGTCTGGGTGAAGGGGTCAAAGCTAACTAAATGGTGGCCTACTCCTGTGGTGGTTGATATGATGCCTGATTCTCTGCTGTGGGCTCTCTCCTCTGTCTGGGTGAAGGGGTCAAAGTTAATAAATGGTGGCCTACTCCTGTGGTGGTTGATATGATGCCTGATTCTCTGCTGTGGGACCTCTCTCCTCTGTCTGGGTGAAGGGGTCAAAGTTAACTAAATGGTGGCCTACTCCTGTGGTGGTTGATATGATGCCTGATTCTCTGCTGTGGGGCCTCTCTCCTCTGTCTGGGTGAAGGGGTCAAAGTAACTAAATGGTGGCCTACTCCTGTGGTGGTTGATATGATGCCTGATTCTCTGCTGTGGGACCTCTCTCCTCTGTCTGGGTGAAGGGGTCAAAGTAAATAAATGGTGGCCTACTCCTGTGGTGGTTGATATGATGCCTGATTCTCTGCTGTGGGGCCTCTCTCCTCTGTCTGGGTGAAGGGGTCAAAGTAAATAAATGGTGGCCTACTCCTGTGGTGGTTGATATGATGCCTGATTCTCTGCTGTGGGGCCTCTCTCCTCTGTCTGGGTGAAGGGGTCAAAGTTAACTAAATGGTGGCCTACTCCTGTGGTGGTTGATATGATGCCTGATTCTCTGCTGTGGGGCCTCTCTCCTCTGTCTGGGTGAAGGGGTCAAAGTAACTAAATGGTGGCCTACTCCTGTGGTGGTTGATATGATGCCTGATTCTCTGCTGTGGGGCCTCTCTCCTCTGTCTGGGTGAAGGGGTCAAAGTAACTAAATGGTGGCCTACTCCTGTGGTGGTTGATATGATGCCTGATTCTCTGCTGTAGGGCCTCTCTCCTCTGTCTGGGTGAAGGGGTCAAAGTAACTAAATGGTGGCCTACTCCTGTGGTGGTTGATATGATGCCTGATTCTCTGCTGTGGGGCCTCTCTCCTCTGTCTGGGTGAAGGGGTCAAAGTAACTAAATGGTGGCCTACTCCTGTGGTGGTTGATATGATGCCTGATTCTCTGCTGTGGGGCCTCTCTCCTCTGTCTGGGTGAAGGGTCAAAGTAACTAAATGGTGGCCTACTCCTGTGGTGGTTGATATGATGCCTGATTCTCTGCTGTGGGCCTCTCTCCTCTGTCTGGGTGAAGGGTCAAAGTAACTAAATGGTGGCCTACTCCTGTGGTGGTTGATATGATGCCTGATTCTCTGCTGTGGGGCCTCTCTCCTCTGTCTGGGTGAAGGGGTCAAAGTAACTAAATGGTGGCCTACTCCTGTGGTGGTTGATATGATGCCTGATTCTCTGCTGTGGGGCCTCTCCTCTGTCTGGGTGAAGGGGTCAAAGTAACTAAATGGTGGCCTACTCCTGTGGTGGTTGATATGATGCCTGATTCTCTGCTGTGGGGCCTCTCTCCTCTGTCTGGGTGAAGGGGTCAAAGTAAATAAATGGTGGCCTACTCCTGTGGTGGTTGATATGATGCCTGATTCTCTGCTGTGGGACCTCTCTCTCTGTCTGGGTGAAGGGGTCAAAGTAACTAAATGGTGGCCTACTCCTGTGGTGGTTGATATGATGCCTGATTCTCTGCTGTGGGCCTCTCTCCTCTGTCTGGGTGAAGGGGTCAAAGTAAATAAATGGTGGCCTACTCCTGTGGTGGTTGATATGATGCCTGATTCTCTGCTGTGGGACCTCTCTCCTCTGTCTGGGTGAAGGGGTCAAAGTAACTAAATGGTGGCCTACTCCTGTGGTGGTTGATATGATGCCTGATTCTCTGCTGTGGGGCCTCTCTCCTCTGTCTGGGTGAAGGGGTCAAAGTAAATAAATGGTGGCCTACTCCTGTGGTGGTTGATATGATGCCTGATTCTCTGCTGTGGGGCCTCTCTCCTCTGTCTGGGTGAAGGGGTCAAAGTAAATAAATGGTGGCCTACTCCTGTGGTGGTTGATATGATGCCTGATTCTCTGCTGTGGGACCTCTCTCCTCTGTCTGGGTGAAGGGGTCAAAGTAACTAAATGGTGGCCTACTCCTGTGGTGGTTGATATGATGCCTGATTCTCTGCTGTGTGGCCTCTCTCCTCTGTCAGGGTGAAGGGGTCAAAGTAACTAAATGGTGGCCTACTCCTGTGGTGGTTGATATGATGCCTGATTCTCTGCTGTGGGGCCTCTCTCCTCTGTCTTTGTGAAGGGGTCAAAGTAACTAAATGGTGGCCTACTCCTGTGGTGGTTGATATGATGCCTGATTCTCTGCTGTGGGGCCTCTCTCCTCTGTCTGGGTGAAGGGGTCAAAGTAACTAAATGGTGGCCTACTCCTGTGGTGGTTGATATGATGCCTGATTCTCTGCTGTGGGGCCTCTCTCCTCTGTCTGGCTGAAGGGGTCAAAGTTAATAAATGGTGGCCTACTCCTGTGGTGGTTGATATGATGCCTGATTCTCTGCTGTAGGGCCTCTCTCCTCTGTCTGGCTGAAGGGGTCAAAGTAACTAAATGGTGGCCTACTCCTGTGGTGGTTGATATGATGCCTGATTCTCTGCTGTGGGGCCTCTCTCCTCTGTCTGAGTGAAGGGGTCAAAGTTAATAAATGGTGGCCTACTCCTGTGGTGGTTGATATGATGCCTGATTCTCTGCTGTGGGGCCTCTCTCCTCTGTCTGGGTGAAGGGGTCAAAGTAAATAAATGGTGGCCTACTCCTGTGGTGGTTGATATGATGCCTGATTCTCTGCTGTGGGGCCTCTCTCCTCTGTCTGGGTGAAGGGGTCAAAGTAACTAAATGGTGGCCTACTCCTGTGGTGGTTGATATGATGCCTGATTCTCTGCTGTGGGGCCTCTCTCCTCTGTCTGGGTGAAGGGGTCAAAGTTAATAAATGGTGGCCTACTCCTGTGGTGGTTGATATGATGCCTGATTCTCTGCTGTGGGGCCTCTCTCCTCTGTCTGGGTGAAGGGGTCAAAGTAACTAAATGGTGGCCTACTCCTGTGGTGGTTGATATGATGCCTGATTCTCTGCTGTGGGGCCTCTCTCCTCTGTCTGGGTGAAGGGGTCAAAGTAACTAAATGGTGGCCTACTCCTGTGGTGGTTGATATTGTTGTAGTAATTTTCCTTACCCCACGCTCCAAAGCACGTGTATCAGCTCTTTTGTGTAAGGCAAGGCCGCACTATCCCAGTAATCAGTCAGACATGTTGCTCTATCGTGGACCAGGTGAGAACTGCTCTCCTCTGACCCTTTCTTTATTTACATAGCCAAAGGGATAACAAATAGGAAGTGGGCGGGCCCAACACCTGACCACTCCCTTCAGGTACATTACAGTCATACAGGAAGTGATGTCACACACATAGAAAGAATACCACAACATGTCTCTTAGTCACCACTAGGGGGGAATCTTGTTCAGCATCGATCAGATCAAATGCCAAGCAAGACTCACCAGGATTCTCATGTGGGCCTACTTATAGGAATTGAATCATCATCTCCAGCGGTTGATCAGACACATTGGAAATAACGATTGCACATTCCTTTCGTATATCGTTCTCTTAACAAATGCATACACGCCAAGCCAATAAATCCGCTCTTTGGGCGGGGGGCCCCAGCCGGCATCTATCCATTCGCCAAGAAGACACTGCTTGCTGCGTCTCTATATCCACAGCAAGATATCCACTTCCAGTGGTTTACACACTGAGAGACATGATGACAATATTAGAAAACACATCATATTAAATTTCCACAACAGTCCCTCCTCTTTGTCATATGCTGCTCAGTGTCCCTCGATGATTAATCCTCAGCATCTGGTCCATGGTTTGGTCTTCAGGGCATCTCGTCTATTCGGGAACTCGGTCGGTTATACATCAGGTATATAGAATGAATGGAAACAAAAAACATAAGTACATGCCCGGATCCAATGGAAAACCAGTGAGCCCTAAGACTTCCCAATCAGCTGCAACGTAAGACTCAGGGACAAGCTTTACCAGGACACATGACCCTCTGACATTAGGGGAAATTGCCTTATAAATGGCTAACCCGCATAGGAAATAGTACAGACCTGTCAACTCCAACCAAGAACTTCTGACAGTCACGGGCCTCCAGTAATAACTGCCTCACAACTGGAGGACCCCACCAACCTCTCTCCTTTACCTCATCTGCGGGCCGCCTAGCTGCCGGACACCCATACAGGATCAACAAACAAGGAGCCGGAGCTACTATTAAACCTATATCTGATATTACCCTCTAGGATGTGCTACTAACAAATGTCTTCTTGTGGCCCTTGCCAATTTGAGGTGCCTTCCCTTCCTAAGAATGAAAGTAAACAAGTAAGCAAAAGTGATACTCCTCATCCTTTGACGTAGTTGAGCAGCTTCTTGCAGTGTCTGGTGTGGCTTGTCGTCATTGGCAGCACCTGGAATGGCCCAAGATATCCCGGCTCTAGTCCTGTCTTCAGATGTTTCTTTAGCGCGACCCAATTACCTGGTTGACTAGAAAGAGCACTGGTTATTAGTGTTGAGCGCGAATATTCGAAAAGCGAATTTTTTTAGCGAATATCGGCACTTCGCTAATTCGCGAATATTTCGAATATAGCGCTATAAATTCGCTATTTCGAATATTCGTTTTTTTTTTTTTTTTTTTTTAGTTATATTTTTTTCTTTCCCACTTCCCAAAAGTAGTTCTTACCTGTCATGAGGATTCCTGGCTTCCTGGCTGCTCCAGTCAGTGCCCGTTGCCGCTTCTGCCGACTTCCGTGCTCATGGAGCGTCCCCTTCCATGGGAAAATCTCTATATACTAAAATGTACTGTCGGATTTGAGGAATTACGTTGAAATCGCAATGCGATTAATTCAAGTTATATTAATCGCATTGCGATTACAACTTAGCACTGCTATCTTACATAGGCTAGAATTAACGAATATGGAATATATGGCTATGCACTAGCAGTGCTAAGTTGAAATCGTAATCTCGAATACTTTAAGTTAAATTAATCGCATTGCGATTTCAACTAACACTGCTGCTATATTCCATATTCGTTAACTTCGTTAATTCTAGCAAGCTGACCCATTATAAACCCATCTCTAAGTTGAAATCGCAATGCGATTAATATAACTTGAATTAATCGCATTGCGATTTCAGCGTAATTCCTCAAATCCGACAGTACATTTTAGTATATGGAGGCGTTCCCATGGTGATGGGGACGCTCCATGAGCACAGAAGTTATGGTTGGCTTGGTAGAATTAGCGAGGATGGCGAATATGGCGAATGTATTCGTCATATTCCTCAAAGCGAAGATAGCAGTATTCTACATCTTCGTTTTAGCTACCTATTCGTCAACTTCGCTAATTCGAGCAATCATCATCATTCATCAAATAGGAAGGTTGACTTACCAGAGAGCTGTGTTAAATTCAGCTATGCGATTTTTTTTTTAATACAATAATTATATTACTTGATATGATAATATTATTATAAGTATTCTATTTATTAAAAAAAAAAATCGCATAACGAATTAACTACAACTATCTCTATAGTCAACCTTCCTATTGATTGCTAGAATTAGCGAGGTTGGCGAATATGACGAATGTATTCGTCATATTCCTCAAAGCGAAGATAACGAAGTATTCTACATCTTCGTTTTAGCTACCTATTCGTCAACTTAGCTAATTCGAGCAATCATCATCAAATAGGAAGGTTGACTTACCAGAGAGCTGTGTTAAATTCGCTATGCGATTTTTTTTTTAATACAATAATTATATTACTTGATATGATAATATTATTATAAGTATTCTATTTATTAAAAAAAAAAATCGCATAAGCGATAACTACAACTGTCTCTATAGTCAACCTTCCTGTTTGATTGCTAGAAATAGCGAAGTTGACGAATAGGTTGCTAAAACGAAGATGTAGAATACTTCGTTATCTTCGTTTTGAGGAATATGACGAATACATTCGTCATATTCGTCATCCTCGCTAATTCTAGATATGAAACCAATAGGAAAGTAGCCTTAAGTACAAATCGCAATATGCGATTATTTAAATCGCATTTTAATCGCGATAACTAGAAAAAATGACGAATATTCGATTTCGACGAATATGAAACGAATATTCATTCGAATATTCGCGAATTTCGTCAAAATCGAATATGGCACCTGCCGCTCATCACTACTGGTTATTGAGTCCAGGTCTGGGAGAATCTCCCGAACCCGGTGGTGGACATTGGGTGGTAACCCGTGGGGCTGCCTAGGGGCATCCCTGATAGAATAAAGGGCTAAATCGGTACATTCAGGCCATGGATCAGCCGTGATTTCTCCTTGCAAAAATCTGACCCAAGTACCATCAAAGAAAAAGAAGCAGTCTTGATGGTTCTTGACCTGATTATTGACACTTGATGTTTAAAAATTGCTGTTTTCTACACCACTTTTCCCCCCTTCTCATCGTCCTCAAAACCAGGACGAAGAGAAGTTGGATTCAGCATGGCGCATCGTCTCAAGGTTAGATGGAGAGATGAGGGTGGGATGAGAGAGAGAGAGATAGAGAAAGATAGATAATTACATTGGTGACAGCAGAGACATCTGAAAAAAAACTACAACAGTCTAGGTGGATGCAGCCTTTCTTAACAGAGTTAGCTCAGAAAGAGCCTCTTCTGCTTCAGGAACTATATCACCAATTGCGGTTACCCCTTCTCATCCATGCCAGGTGTACATAATGCGGTTACTCCGGACTGAAACCGCCCTCTGCATCCCCTGCAGGTTTACTGCCATTATTGTCTTTTGAAACCATAGCTGGGCTACATCTTTCCAGAGGGGTACCCCAAAGGGTACCCTTGGACCATCTACACCATTCTTTAAGGGGCTTTGTGGCCTTCACCCCATAACTAGATCTCAGGTACTGAGCAGCCGTCTGACCGCATCGAGGGGACTATTTTTTCCCCCCGAACATGGATTTACCACTACCCATCCTTGATTAACCAAGCGATTACCAGTATTGCCTGCGTCCAGGGACACTCTATTAGACCGTACATGGAGAGCACCGCCCGGATTCTGGCGGTGCGTCTCTCCGACTCCGACTTCTTACAAAGCCTACATCGGACAGCTAGAAATCTCTTGCAATGAGAGCGGCCTAGTGCTACTTTCAATGCTATTTCTACTCCCACAGGGCCTTTCGGCCTAAGCTCCTCTTGCTGGATTCCCAGTATGCCTTCTGAAGGCTATACACACAGCTGAGCTACGCCTGTGTTTGGCCAGCTCAGGCTACCAATAAATGAGACCCGCTTTTCTCCAGCCCAACATGGCTCCTCCAGTCAATCTCCTGCTGATAAAATAAAAAGAAATTCGGGGTTAACCTCTGGTGGTGATGTTGTTAAAGAGAGAAGAGTCCTGGAATGTAGAACTGTCACTTAGAAAAGGGAAAGAAAAATTGGAACAGACATTTAAAAACACACACATAGAGAACAACAAATGAAAATCCTCTAATATCTAGTTATTGCCTGCAGGGAAAAACACAGTTAAAACCGCACATCCAGGTCCTTCTGTAAATCTCTAGGTTTCCCTGAAAGACAAAACTAGTAAAACATTAATAACACAGACAAAATCTCCTACAGAGAGGGTCACATTGGAGGTCCCTCTTATAGAAGTACACTTTAACTTTAAAACAAACACTTTCCAGCACATACAATGTAGGACTGAATTAACACATCAATGCCTTGGAGGGTTCACCTGAAACCATAAACACTGGCCGGAGAACTTCTCCGCACCCAGCCATTGAAATGCTAATTTGCCCAGCCCCAAACCAACTTCAGATTCATCTTTACAATTGAGCAGGATTTAACATTACAAGCTTACAGTTCCTCCATTTTTTCCTAATACAATAGTAAACTGGTTCACAAAAACCTTAATAACATCTCTTCATTTTCCCTTACATGAAATGAGAAACTCTGCTAAATTCCAGGAGCCGATCTCTTTCCTCTCTCAGCTTCACATTTTCACACTTTAACCGCTCACACTGGGATTTCAAATCTGCTTCCCGGATCCATGACCTTGGCTGTCCATAGCTCCTATGCCTTTGAGAAGGACCATGTCTGGGACCATCCCCCCACCTTGCTGAATAAACAACTTTGCTCCTAGGAGTGGTTCTGGGGTACTTAACATACCTCTGTCTGTTGCCATTAGCAACGTCACAATACCTCGCAATGTGCCCAAATTCTCTGCATGCAAAACAACGAATAGCTTGTCTCCCTGCACAAAACCTTCTCTGGGCACATGGTGACTTGCCTTGCTGCACAACATTTACCATCCTAGCTTGGGTAGGTCCCACACTACAATCTGAATTAAATCCTCTTACCATGGACTCATCTGAGGAATCGTCTGCCTCTGGATCAATACTTCCAACTCCAGGGTCAGATAAAGTGTCCATCCCCGAGTCGGCTTCAGAATCTGATTGAACTTCCTCAGACTTCTCCATACTTACCACCAATATGTTCTCTGTAACTCCAGAAACATTACTCTCTAACGGTTCCTTCAATGCCTCTGGCTGCACTAAGCACTGAGACTGTTCAGCTTCAGTCCTCCTACAGAGGGCAGACAATTCCCTCACAGCACACTGCGCATGCGCCAGGCTCTCAGACAACTGTTTATTCTCCCTACGTAGCTCAGAATTACATCTCACGGTACATTCATACTCAGCGCGAGCTTCAGCTGCCTGCTGGACAAGAGCTCTCAATTTAACAATTTCTAATTTTAAAACTTTCACTTCTTCCTCCAAGCTCAACTTCAGCCGACAAGACTCCTGATATTTGCCCCCTATCCACTCTGCAGCAAAAATCAGACCATACTTGCCTTCACGTTTGCGCCATTTTCTGATACCCATCAGGTGTCCTACAGAATTCTGAGCCTCAAGCCATGGATCAGTAGATCCCTTCATTGCTTGGAGAATGGCCGCCGTGTTCCTCAACTTTCCAACTTCCCTAAAAATACTGTCCATTGTACAGCGATACACACCACAGTGCTTGCTATAAAAAAAGACTACAAGTCACTAGCACAAAACTTGTCAAACCAAAATCACACTGTACACAGAAAGGTTACAGAAAGATAAAATAACTATACTGGACAAAACTGAGATTTTGGGCAAAAACAAACAAATCACTTTTTATAGACACCAAACAAAAAACTAAAAGTAAACCGGCTCAAACTAAAATGAATTCCTTTTTAAAACCTGCAGCACTAACCTAACCAAGATGTCTGCCAAACGCACATACTTTTCCCACAAAGCAAATCAAAGATGGCCGACAAACCGCATGGCATGGTCTTACACAGAGGAAATCAAAGATGGCCGACAAACCACATGCGTGGACACACAATGAAAGATAAGATGGTGTCTCCCAAAATCTAGCAACAGAAAAATCTAATTAAACGAGAGCAAACTTCCACTCTGAGGGTGATTTACAGGCTAACAGCAGAGAAATCTAAAACAAAACGTTTCCTCTACAAACCAGAATAACCTCTTATAAAATCACACTAACATAAAAGTTACACCAAAACAGAGAAGTTACAACAAAACAATTGGTCAGCACACACATCACAATCTGACTATACAATCTCTTTACAATCAACTCAGATCCACCAAAAACTACACAACGAAAAAGCACTTACCTTGTCCTTACACAAAGAGAGCGAAAAAGTTCTTTTACCAAGCAGAGATTTCCTCTGACGCAGCAGACAAAATTACACTTTCCTCTCTCCCCTTTTATCTGCTGTGCAGAGCAGAAAAATCTGTTGGCTCCTGGCTGGCTCGCCATCTGTTGTAGTAATTTTCCTTACCCCGCGCTCCAAAGCACGTGTATCAGCTCTTTTGTGTAAGGCAAGGCCGCACTATCCCAGTAATCAGTCAGACATGTTGCTCTATCGTGGACCAGGTGAGAACTGCTCTCCTCTGACCCTTTCTTTATTTACATAGCCAAAGGGATAACAAATAGGAAGTGGGCGGGCCCAACACCTGACCACTCCCTTCAGGTACATTACAGTCATACAGGAAGTGATGTCACACACATAGAAAGAATACCACAACATGTCTCTTAGTCACCACTAGGGGGGAATCTTGTTCAGCATCGATCAGATCAAATGCCAAGCAAGACTCACCAGGATTCTCATGTGGGCCTACTTATAGGAATTGAATCATCATCTCCAGCGGTTGATCAGACACATTGGAAATAACGATTGCACGTTCCTTTCGTATATCGTTCTCTTAACAAATGCATACACGCCAAGCCAATAAATCCGCTCTTTGGGCGGGGGGCCCCAGCCGGCATCTATCCATTCGCCAAGAAGACACTGCTTGCTGCGTCTCTATATCCGCAGCAAGATATCCACTTCCAGTGGTTTACACACTGAGAGACATGATGACAATATTAGAAAACACATCATATTAAATTTCCACAACAATATGATGCCAGATTCTCTGCTGTGGGACCTCTCTCCTTTGTCTGGGTGCTGGGGTCGAAATAATAGTAAGTGACCTTCTCCATTGGTGGGTGACTTGAAGCCTGATTCTGTGCTATGGGACCTCACTCCAATTAATATTGTTTAATTTTTATTTATTTTATGTTAACTCATCATTTCCCTATCTACATTTGTTTGCAGGGGATTTACCTACATTTTGCTGCCTTTTGCAGCCCTCTAGCCCTTTCCGGGTGTGTTTTACAGCCTTACCAAAAACCTTACCAGATCTAGCACATAAACCAGTTGAACTTGAAACCCTTGAAAGATTACAGTAATGAAAAATAATTATTAATATGGGCAACACTATCTGTACCCTTTGTTTCCAATCAAACAAAACGCAATAAATTTGATTTAACATTATAGTTTTATAAAATAATCTTTAACAAAATAGAATTATTTTTTAACATAAATATATAAATAACCAAAAAAATTAGGGTCATTTTTTAAATTTTCTCTGCTCCCCCAGCAGATCATCGATGTCCTTAAGATGAGCCTCCTCCATGGCTCGCATTTGGTGGGAGAACTGCATCTTGAGCTGCCTCATCTTCCTGGTTTGCTGCTCCATGAACTGCTGCATTTGCAGCTGGTGCTTCCTTCGCATTGTTTTTATTTTTTTTAACATGATGTTGTCAGCTGTAAAATAAATGAAATAAAATATGGAAATGTACATTAAAATACAATCATTAATTGTTATATAAAGCAGATGATATTTTGTTCTTGAAAATCACTGGTTAGACCACACATGGAGTACTGTGTACAGTTCTGGGCTCCTGTGAACAAGACAGACATAGCAGAGCTGGAGAGGGTTCAGAGGAGGGCAACTAAAGTAATAACTGGAATGAGGGATCTACAGTACCGTAAAAGGTTATCAAAATTAGGGTTATTCACTTTAGAAAAAGACGACTGAGGGGAGATCTAATAACTATGTATAAATATATCAGGGGTCAGTACAGAGATCTCTCCCATCATCTATTTATCCCCAGGACTGTGACTGTGACAAGGGGACATCCTCTGCGTCTGGAGGAAAGAAGGTTTGTATTGTACACAATTAAACATAGAAAAGGATTCTTCACTGTAAGAGCAGTGAGACTATGGAACTCTCTGCCTGAGGAGGTGGTGATGGTGAGTACAATAAAGGAATTCAAGAGGGGACTGGATTTATTTCTGGAGTGTAATAATATTACAGGCAATAGCTACTAGAGAGGGGTCGTTGATCCAGGGAGTTATTCTGATTGCCTGATTGGAGTCGGGAAGGAATTTTTTTTCCCCTTATGTGAGGAAAATTGGCTTCTGCCTCACAGGGGTTTTTTGCCTTCCTCTGGATCAACTTGTAGGAAACAGGCCGAACTGGATGTACAAATGTCTTTTTTCGGTCTTATATACTATGTTACTATGTAAATCTGTTATATATTGGTTTAGGTAGGATTAATAATAGTTCCTTTTAGTTTTGGGTTATTGACTTAGTAGTTACGTTAATGGTTTTGATGTTGATCAATTACTTTTTAGTGTTTATTTTTTATATTACTGGTATGTGTTGTACTTTATTTGTTGCCTGTTTTATTATATTTTCTTCATTTAAAAAAATAATATAGTTTGTTAAAATATATTCTTAGAAAAATGTATATATTGCATGCTTGTTATATCGTACTTCCAAAAATGGATGTGGCAGTTAGATACGTTATGGAAATCAGTACTCCCACCCGTAACATTAGCTTTCTGGGACACTGAATAAATAAAAATATCCACATCATCCATTTACCTTCTTGTCGGGGGTAGTGACCATCTCCTCTTCTGCCTCCTCAGAGTCATCACCCTCCTCCACTGCAGCAGGTGGGCTATGGGCCCGATAGCCTGATGGCCCTGCCTCTTCCTGCTCGTCCGAGTGGTCTGTCTCCTCCTCCACCTCCACCGCCTTCTTCTTTTTAGAGAGCTTGGCTCTCACTTTGGGAAGCGGAGCATCTGTAATGATGATGATGACCAAATTTTTAAAAATGCCAAGATAAACAAGTAAAGCCAAATTACAGTTAAGGGTACACAAATTAATCTATGGTAGTGTCTGGATGGCATAATAATTAACTACACCTATCTTTCTTCTCCTTTTGGCTTAGATCAAGTGTAGTATCATCAGTGTCTGCCTTGACCTGCCGGCCCAGGAACCTGTGGGTACCCCTGCACTCTGCCTTTGAGCATCGTTGATTAAGTTCAGCTTCAACTCACTGCTGCTATTGGGTGATGGGCCACTCCCAGGGAAGAAGAGTGATTCGAGTCTATGACTTCATTTGGGCATGTGGCCTAATTGTCCTGATCGATGCTTGTTGTCTACACTCGTCCAGACGTGCGAGGAGTTTGGACAAGCTTCAGGGGCCAAAGTCAACTGTGTAAAGTCAAAAAACATATGTGGCCCAGAAAGAGGTCTCATATTGCCACTTTTAGCACCCTTTCCCATCAGTTCAACACCACTGTACTAAGTGATTTATTGTAAAGGGTTAAAATACTTATTTCTCTCACCAACATATTGTTATCTATCTGCTCAATTATGCAAATAAGTATTGTACCTGGAAGAGATTTATCTCGGATCTTAGTGATCAGATCCATCCTGTGGCGCTTCAGATCTGACCACTTTTTTAGAATCGCATCCTTCCGATGAGTGCACCCATGCTTCTGCCACAGATGGAAAGCAATTCTCCGCACTATGGCCTGCTTTTCGCCCCTTGACCTTCTGCAGTCGTACCCCTTCTCCAACATTTCCTACAAGATAACAATTAAATCATGTAATCCCACAGTTCTAAAATACAATTATTAGTTATCATAGTCATAAGAACCATCAAAAATAACATTTAATATCAAAACAGTCAAAGAGTAGAACATCGCCATCCCTTTAAAAGTGACTTGAACATTGCCACCCCTTTAAAAGTGACTTGAACACTGCAGCCCCTTTAAAAGTGACTTGAACATCGCCATCCCTTTAAAACTGACTTGAACATCGCCATCCCTTTAAAAGTGACTTAAACATTGCCGCCCCTTTAACCACTTCAGCCCCCCTAGCTTAAACACCCTTAAAGACCAGGCCACTTTTTACAATTCCGCACTACACTACTTTACCCGTTTATTGCTCCGTCATGCAACTTACTACCCAAATGAATTTTACCTCCTTTTCTTCTCACTAATAGAGCTTTCATTTGGTGGTATTTCATTGCTGCTGACATTTTTACTTTTTTTGCTATTAATCAAAAATTACCGAAATTTTTACAAAAAAATGACATTTTTCAATTTCTGTTGTAAAATTTTTTAAAAAAAAATACATTTCTATATAAATTTTTCTCTAAATTTATTGTTCTACATGTCTTTGATAAAAAAAAAGTCCAATAAGTGTATATTTATTGGTTTGGGTAAAAGTTATAGCGTTTACAAACTATGGTGCAAAAAAGTGAATTTCGGCATTTTGAAGCAGCTCTGACTTTCTGAGCGCCTGTCATGTTTCTTCAGGTGCTAGAATGTCAGGATGGTATAAATACCCTCCAAATCACACCATTTTAGAAAGAAGACACCCCAAAGTATTCGCGGGGGGGCATGGTGAGTTCATGTATCATTTCATTTTTTTTCACAAGTTAGCGGAAAATGACACTTTCTGAGAAAAATAAATAAATAAAAAAGTTTCAATTTCTGCTAACTTCTGGCAAAAAAAAAAGAAATCTCAGACGGACTCACTATGCCCCTCAGTGAATACCTCGGGGTGTCTACTTTCCGAAAAGGGGTCATTTGTGGGGTGTGTTTACTGTTCTGGCATTTTGGGCGGGGCTAAATTGTGAGCCGCCATGTAAAATCTAAAGGTACTCGTTGGAATTTGGGCCCCTTTGCGCACCCAGGCTGCAAAAAAGTGTCACACATGTGGTATCGCCGTACTCAGGAGAAGTAGGGCAATGTGTTTTGGGGTGTATTTTTACATATACCCATGTTGGGTGAGAGAAATATCTCTGTAAACTGACAACTTTGTATAAATTTTTTTAAAAGTTGTCGTTTACAGAGATATTTTCACACACAGTATAGGTATATATAAAAATACACCCCAAACACATTGCCTCTACTTCTCTGAGTGCGGCGATACTACATGTGTGCCACTTTTGCAGCCTGGGTGCACAAAGGCCCTAAATCAATGAGTACCTTTAGATTTCTACAGGCCATTTTTACGCATTTGGATTCCAGACTTCTTCTCACGCTTTAGGGGCCCCTAAAATGCCAGGACAGTATAAATACCCCACATGTGACCCCATTTTGGAAAGAAGACACCCCAAGGTATTCTGTGAGGGGTATGGTGAGTTCATGTAAAATTTTATTTTTTGTCACAAGTTAGTGGAATATGAGACTTTGTAAAAAACAAAATAAAAAAAAAATAAAAAAAACTATTTCCGCTGACTTGTGGCAAAAAATAAAAATTCTGTGGACTCACCATGCCCCTCACGGAATACCTTGGGGTGTCTTCTTTCCAAAATGGGGTCACATGTGGGGTATTTATACTCACCTGGCATTTTAGGGGCCCCTAAAGTGTGAGAATCCAAATGCATAAAAATGCCCTGTGAAATCCTAAAGGTACTCATTGGTTTTAGGGCCCCTTTGCGCATCTTGGCTGCAAAAAAGTGTCACTCATGTGGTATCGCCGTACTCAGGAGAAGTAGGGCAATGTGTTTTGGGGTGATTTTTTATTGTTTTTTCTCACAAAGTCTCCCTTTCCGCTAACTTTTGACAAAAAGTTTAATTTTTCATGAACTCATTATGCCCCTCAGCGAATACCTTGGGGTGTCTTCTTTCCAAAATGGGGTGACATGTGGGGTATTTATACTGCCCTGGCATTTTAGGGGCCCTAAAGCGTGAGAAGAAAAATGCGTAAAAATACCCTCCTAAAAGGTACTCGTTGGAATTTGGGCCCATTTGCGCATCTTGGCTGCAAAAAAGTGTCACTCATGTGGTATCGCCGTACTCAGGAGAAGTAGGGCGATGTGTTTTAGGGTGTATTTTTACATATACCCATGCTGGGTGAGAGAAATATCTCTGTATATTGACAACTTTGAATAAAAAATGTAAAAAGTTGTCGTTTACAGCGATATTTCTCACACCCAGCATGGGTATATGTAAAATACACCCCAAAACACATTGCCCTACTTCTCCTGAGTACGGCGATACCACATGAGTGACACTTTTTGCAGCCAAGATGCGAAAGGGCCCTAAAACCAATGAGTACCTTTAGGATTTTACAGGCCATTTTTACGCATTTGGATTCTCACGCTTTAGCACCCTAAAATGACAGGGCAGTATAAATACCCCACATGTGACCCATTGTGGAAAGAAGACACCCCAAGGTATTCCGTGAGGGGCATGGCGAGTTCACAGAAAAAAAAATTTGGCACAAGTTAGCGGAAATTGTTTTTTTTTTTTTTTTTACAGTCTCATATTCCACTAACTTGTGACAAAAAATAAAATTTTGCATGAACTCACCATACCCCTCACGGAATACCTTGGGGTGTCTTCTTTCTAAAATGGGGTCACATGTGGGGTTTTTGTACTGCTCTGGCATTTGAGGGTCTCCATAATCATTACACGTATGGCCAGCATTAGGAGTTTCTGCGATTCTCCGTTATATTGAGCATACGGGTAATGAGATTTTTTCCGTTCAGCCTCTGCGCTGAAAAAAAAAAATGAACGGCACAGATTTCTTCATTCGCATCGATCAATGTGGATGAATAAATCTCTGCCAAAATCAGTGACTGCGGTGCGGTGGGCTGGGCGCTAGCTACCTAACAAGTAGCTAACTAACTGGTGGTGATAGGGGACCCTTATGCCCCATTCACACGTCCGCAATTCTGTTTGCGGAGCGGAATTGCGGACCCATTCATTTCTATGGGGACAGACTTTGTCCCGCTCGGATCCGAATTACGGATCCGCGCTTCGGGTCTGCACTTCCGTTCCGCAAAAATATAGAACATGTCCTATTCTTGTCCGCAATTGCGGACAAGAAAAGCATTTTCTATATAGTTCTGGCAATGTGCGGATCTGCAAAATGCGGAAAGCACATTGCCGGTGTCCGTGTTTTGAGGATCTGCGGATCGGATCCGCGGATCGGATTCATGCGGATCGGATCCGCGGATCCGTGAATCCACGGATCTGTGAATCCACGGATCCGCAAAACACATATGGACGTCTGAATGGAGCCTTACAAGGGGTGTGATCAATGACAGGGGGTGATCAGGGGGTCTAGATGGGGTGATCAAGGGGTTAATAGGTGAGGGGGTGGGGGTTAGTGTAGTGTTTGGTGCAACTTTACTGTGTTACCTGGTCCTATGGTGGTCGATCCCAGAAAATGGGACCACCAGAGGACCAGGTAGCAGCTATATCAGACGCTGTTCATAAAACAGCGTCTGATATAGCTGTTTGATGCGATTTATATCGCATCTACAGCCTGCCAGCGATTGATCATCGCTGGCAGGCTGTAGTACAACTCTTCAGACGCCAGACGCTGTGAACGCGCGCGCGCCCGCGCGCGCGTTCACAGGAAGTCTCGCGTCTCGCGAGATGACTCCCCGGCGCGTCCGATCAGAAGAACAGGACCGCCCGCAGGACGCAATCCTGCGTACGGCGGGCCTGAAGCGGTTAAAAGTGACTTGAACACTGCAGCCCCTTTAAAAGTGACTTGAACATCGCCATCCCTTTAAAACTGACTTGAACATCGCCATCCCTTTAAAAGTGACTTGAACATTGCCACCCCTTTAACAGTTTCTTTCACTAATCACTCATGTAGTTGTGCAGTCTGCTAAAGCCTGTGATGAGTTTATGTCACCAAGCAGTAGGACATGTGACAGTGTAAGGCAGTTATGAGATCAGTGAAGGCCTGCAGGCTTCTTGGCTAATAAAAATCAATAATAAGTTTAAATCACATTACTGAATTACACACTAACTAAGTTACTTTTTACTTACAGTTATTAAGAAATCCAGCTCATCTTTAGAGAAATTACTTTTCGCCATAATCGCTGGGACAGTCACCAATCTTCACTCTCGTCTCTCTCGATCCGATCCGAGGTAACGCACACACGTACAGACGCACGTACACGATTCTTGATTAGTTGTATTATCGCGATAATAAAACTAACAGTGTAAAGTTGACTGTATTGCTCTAAGTTATATTCGCGTACGAATGTAACTTCTATTACAGCACACCAATACTAAAACTGACTAAGTGACAGCTTTAAGTTCTATTCGAACGCGATTATGCGATTATTATATATCTGCTTAATCGCATTGCCGTTTCAACTTAGCATTGCTAAATAATTCCATCCATATTCGTTAACTTACTGACTCAGTAAGTTAACGATATGGATGGAATTATTTAGCAATGCTAAGTTGAAATCGCAATGCGATTAAGCAAATATATAAGAATCGCATTGCGATTTCAACTTAATTCTCAGATCCGACAGTACATTCTACTGGAGGAGGCGTTCCCATGGTGATCGTTAGCTCAAAGTTGTAATCGCAATGCGTTTATTGCGGTATATTATCCCTCTGGGTGTCTTTTACAGGTTAATTTTTATTTATTTTATGTTAACTCATCATTTCCCTATCTACATTTGTTTGCAGGGGATTTACCTACATTTTGCCGCCTTTTGCAGCCCTCTAGCCCTTTCCGGGAGTCTTTTACAGCCTTTTTAGTGCCCAAAAGTTCGGGTCCCCATTGACTTCTATGGGGTTCGGGTTCGGGATGAAGTTCGGGTTGAGTTCGGATCACGAACCCGGACATTTTCCGGAAGTTCGGCCGAACCTCTCGAACCCGAACATCCAGGTGTTCGCTCATCTCTATTTATTACACCTCCGCAACATTTCAGCTGCTCTATGCAGCCTTTGTCAAGCAGTGAACAATAGTGTGCCAAATGTATTTATGTGCAATACACAAGTGATAACAATCATGAATTATACTAATTACATAATACCATCATCAAAAATGTTCAAATCGATACATAAAAATATTATATAAAAATAACAAAATTCATGTTCCGGTATTTACACACTATTATGTTATAGATGTCTGTGACCAAAATCATCAAAATTCATGTGTAGAAATGATCAAATGATCCATCATTAATAAAGTGAGTCCGTGCATAATTAAGTTAAACCAATAACACCTGTGGATTAAAATAAAATAACTACAGATAATTATCAGCACGATGGGGTAACTCACCACCAATCCTTTACTCTCGGCGTCAGGAAACTGCCAATGCGCATGCGCCCATGACCATCGGCACAGCGCTACATAACCACGTGACACACCACTACGTCACATCGCTATGACCGTAACCACGTCACAACTGCGACGCAGTCCCGTCGCTGCTCAGTGACGCAATGTGGTCACGTGATGAACCAGGAAGTCCACAGTCACGTGAGTCGCTACAGCCATCACTATGGTAACCAAGTAAATACAAATATCGCTACATTCATAGGCAACAAATACAAGTCTCAGGGAAATAAATAATACACCCAATGTGTCCATCTAGGGTAACGATAACACGGGATGTTCAGTCCCAGTGTCTCACTACCCCGAGTTTAAAGAGAGTGTATACCATGTTCCCATGGTCTCACTCCCCCACTCATGGACATTCTGGATAAAACAGGAGTTCCGGAAAAGACCAACCCTTTCAAGGAAGTCAGTCAATTCCAGCAACCACATTCCCATGACCTATTGTTGTCAAATCCAAGAAAAGGATGGCTGGTTCACATCACATATTGGACCCCATTAACAATATTCGATATCCTGACTTGAGCTTCTGGATTATAGGTGAGTTCTCCCATCTCGACAATTCTCTGGTCATCCAGTCTTTCTCCAACTTTGGAGTTTCTATAATAAAGAGATTCAAATTAATAACTCAATATTAACAAAGAATATTGCAGCACACTATGGTTCTCATATCCTCCAGTGAACCACTCTATAAATACCCGCAGAGCCCCTAGGGTCAAACAACTCTGAATTCCACATTCAAACCCTCTGGCCTCAAACTATGCAGATGGTAAATCCAAAAGAGCCCTTTGCGTTTGAGTAGGGTGGTCCTGTCTCCCCCGCGTCTAGGAATGGGGACCTGATCCACAACCCTAAACCTCAAATCACGCTCTGTATGATGTGCCTCCGTGAAATGCCTGGAAACCGGCAAATCCATCCGTTTCTCTCGAATCGAGAAACGATGTTGGTTTATTCTGGTCTTTACTTCCCACGTCGTCTCCCCCACATAGAGGAGGCGACATGGGCATTCCAGAACATAAACAACATATGTGGAATCACAGGTCAAATACTTGTCAATGTGGAATTGCTCACCGGTTGTGGGATGTATAAAGTCAGCACCCCTCAACATCAGAGAACAATTCACACAATTATGACAAGGATAACTTCCGACTCTCCTGGATCCAAAATACGCCCCAAATGACACTTTCTTAGTTCCTAAAGTTAGTTTCCTAAGTTAGTTTCTCTAGACGTGGAGAGCCTATACCCCCGCATTCCCCAGGATGCGGGTGTGCAGGCTGTCATTGACATTCTGCGGAACATGGGAAAGGATGATGTGTTTTGCGAGTTCATAGAGGAAGCATTGTCGTTCATTTTACAAAATAATGTTTTCAAATTTGGTGATGAGTGGTTCAGACAGCGAGTGGGGACGGCCATGGGCACCCCTGTTTCGTGTACGTTCGCCAATATGTATTTGGCAAGGTTGGAGGACATATTTGTTTTCTCCACTCTGAACCCTTATGCCCAGATGATTAAAACATATGTAAGGTATGTGGACGACGTCTTCATTGTGTGGGCCGGCACGGAGGAAGAATGTGGTGACTTTGTTCGGTATTTAAATGACAACTCTATGGGAATGGTTTTTACCCTTAATTTCGGGGGGTCCAGATTAGAATTTTTGGACGTGGCTGTCGTGGTGGAGGGTGACGAGTTGGTCACGGAGGGCTTTCGTAAGCCCACGGCGACCAACTCCTTGCTACACCACGACAGCTACCATCCTAGAAGTGTAAAGAAGTCAGTGTCATTCGGACAGTTCATCAGGTTGCGCAGGATAAATGGTAATATAGCTGCTTACCGTAGACAGGCTTACGATTTGAAAGAAAGATTGATATCTAGGGGCTATCCAGAAAAAGAAGTGGTGGAAGATATGTTAAAAGTGGAGGAACAGTTTTCCCAGCAGATGCTTCTGCAGGGGACTCGAAGAAGGCAAGAACCACAAGGGAGGTGTAATAGGTCCAATAGGTTCCCTATGACATTTAAATATAGCCCTATGGCAGATAGGATCCGTGCTGTGATCCTCAGCCATTGGGATATCTTGAAAAGGGATCCCACGTTAGCTCAGTTTAGCACAGAGAAACCATTAGTCTCTTTCCGGAGAACGCACACGATTAGAAACAAAGTAGTACGTAGCAGTTTCATTGTACCTCGGGGAGAGGATTGGTTAACTAGAAACAAATCAATGGGACACTTTAGGTGCGGTAATTGTAATATGTGCAGGTATGGCTTACAAAAGATGGTGGTTTCCTTTGCAGGCTTGTACCACAGAATAAAAGAGTTCATCAATTGTAGGAGCACCCACGTCGTGTATGCTTTGTTATGCGACTGTGGCTGCTTGTACATAGGGAAGACGGTTAGATGTCTGAATGAACGGGTCAGAGAACATGTCTCCTCGGTTACTTCTGGGAAGGGTTGCCCACGAGTTATTGAACATTACCGAGAAGTGCACGGTGGTGATCTTAAATCGTTACATTTTGTAGGCCTAGAAACAGTCCATCCTTTACCTAATGGAGGTGATAGACACCGCCTACTTCTGCAACGTGAAAGTAGGTAGATCCTCCGGACACAGGCTACAGGCCGTCTAGGACTGAATGAGCGTGCCGATATGTCGGTCTTCTTGTGAATCTCTATTTGAGTTGGATTTTGTACTTATATTTGTAGTGAAGGCCTTTCCCATGTGTACTATACCTGTCTATATTTGTAAATAGCGGCAGTGTGCCGTAATTAGAGTTGTGGGAGTGAGTGGCGTCTAGGGTTGCGTAGCAACCTGGGACGCTAGCGCTTAAATAAGACGTCATCTGAAGGTGACTGATGTCAGCAGTTTGAAGAAGCGCGGACGCGCGAAATAGCTATCCTGCTTTTGTACTTTGTGTGACCACGATGTCTGTACCCCTGCCTTCGAAGTGCACCGATGTGTGCTGAATAAATATCTTTTGGATTATACCCTCCGTGGTGAGTGCCTCCGTTTCACTTGCTCTTGCTTGCTGTGTATCTACATGGACTTTCCTTTGGATTGTGCACCACTGATACGGTTGTTAAGTCGGGGATCCAGCTGAGGCTTAGTTGGAGAAATTGACCGCTTGAGGAGAGTGCCGCTGTTTGTTTCTGACTTGACTCTTGGATTAGTTCCTAAATCCGCTTTTACTAGTATATCCTTCAGATTACGTGTACGGCGGTACGACAACAGTGGTGGTCTTGAAAATTCTGGGATATCCCTAAATATACTACCCAACATCGTCCAATGCTTCCTGATAATTTTACCAACATAGGGGCTTATTGAGGGATAACTCGACACAAATGGTATCCTTTCCTCTTTAGTCCGTTGTCTACCATCACCTAACAATTCAGCCCTGGGGATATTTTTAATCCTATCAGTATGTCGTTGTATAAGGCCAACAGGATAACCTCTAGCTCTGAATTTATGACCCATCTCCGTTAGTCTTAATCCCAGTTTTTCTTTTTGACCAACTATTCTCTTTACTCTGAGTAGTTGACTAAAAGGCAGAGACCTCACCATTGCCCTAGGATGGTTACTAGTAAACAACAGTAAATTATTCCGATCAGTCTCTTTAACAAATAAGTCACTATTCAGATGATTTCCCTCCACAAAGACCAAGGTATCCAAGAATTGGACCTCTCTGTCTGAATAAGTAAGCGTAAAATCAATCTCCTGTTCTCTACTGTTAAGGTATGAATGAAAATCCTCCAATTCACCTGGGGTTCCCTTCCAAATGAGGAAGATATCATCTATGTAGTGCCACCACCCCAGAATATGTCTGAGGTGGTGGCCCACATAGACGTATCTCTCCTCGAACCGCGACATAAAGATATTAGCGTATGTCGGTGCCATATTAGAACCCGTCGCGGTTCCCCTTTTTTGAACAAAAAAATCATCTCAGAACAGGAAATAATTGTTCTCCAAAACACAACGTAGTAGCTGAAGGATGAAGTCCTGACAGTCAGTGGTATACCCTGAAGATAGAAGGCAGTCCTGTACTGCCATTATGCCCTTATTGTGATCTATTGATGTGTAGAGAGAGACCACATCAAAAGATACCAAGAGAGCCCCCACAGGAATAGTCATGGAATTGATAATCCGTAGGAATTGGGTAGTATCCCTAATGTAGGATTTTGCCTCAATGGCAAATCTACGTAGAACCCTATCGAGAAAAAATTGCTGCATTGGAAAATAAGGACTCACATCCAGATACAATAGTCCGACCCGGGGTATTTTCGAGTGATTTATGTATCTTAGGAAGTACATAAATGACTGGTGTACGAGGTCGGTCCCTATACACAAAAGACCTTAATTTATTGTCAATAATCCCCCGGGTCTTAGCCTGATCCACAATAGCACACAATTTCCTCATAAACCCAAATTTTGGGTCATTACTGACCTTTTGATAGACTGCTGTATCCTGAAGCTGTCTGAGTATCTCATTTTCATACGCTTCAGTATCCATGATAACTATCGCACCCCCCTTATCAGCGGGTTTGACAGTGATCATAGCATTCTGTGTCAATTCCCTAAGGGCTTTTCTTTCCTCTCCGGATAAATTATGTTTACTCTCAGGACAGTTTTCTTTTAATACATTCAAATCAGATTTCACTGCATTAATAAAAGTATCCAAAACCTGATAATTAACTACAGGTGTAACACTACTTTTAATGTACAAATTTAAATCACTGAGTGTAAGCTCCTCCCTTCTCCCCTCAGGACCAGGTATCATTAATGGTGGTTGGTCTTGTGCCCACAATTTCAGCTTAATGGATCTGAAGAAACGGTACAGGTCCATTTCAAGTTGAAACCAATCAACACTGCCACTAGGGCAAAATGATAGTCCCATATTCAATATTTTACGCTGTGTAACAGACAGTTCAAAGGAGGAGATATTTTCCACAAGGTCTTGTGGAGCTATGTCTTTTTCTTGAGGTTCACATTCCTCTGGGGTCTCGGGGGTTTCTCTCTTCCTCCATCTTTGCTGCCGCCTGTCCCCACGTCTGGTCCGGTTGGTTCTGGATCTAGTCCTAAAAAATCCACCGATGAGGAAGAAACACCCGTTGGTCGATGTTGTGAAAACTGAGACTCAATTCCCCCAGAGGAATGTGAACCTCAAGAAAAAGACATAGCTCCACAAGACCTCGTAGTAAATATCTCCTCCTTTGAAATGTCTGTTACACAGCGTAAAATATTGAATAAGGGACTATCATTTTGCCCTAGTGGCAGTGTTGATTGGTTTCAACTTGAAATGGACCTGTACCATTTCTTCAGATCCATTAAGCTGAAATTGTGGGCACAAGACCAACCACCATTAATGATACCTGGTCCTGAGGGGAGAAGGGCGGAGCTTACACTCAGTGATTTAAATTTGTACATTAAAAGTAGTGTTACACCTGTAGTTAATTATCAGGTTTTGGATGCTTTTATTAATGCAGTGAAATCTGATTTGAATGTATTAAAAGAAAACTGTCCTGAGAGTAAACATAATTTATCCGGAGAGGAAAGAAAAGCCCTTAGGGAATTGACACAGAATGCCATGATCACTGTCAAACCTGCCGATAAGGGGGGTGCGATAGTTATCATGGATACTGAAGCGTATGAAAATGAGATACTCAGACAGCTTCAGGATACAGCAGTCTATCAAAAGGTCAGTAATGACCCGAAATTTGGGTTTATGAGGAAATTGCGTGCTATTGTGGATCAGGCTAAGACCCGGGGGATTATTGATGATAAATTAAGGTCTTTTGTGTATAGGGACCGACCTCGTACACCAGTCATTTATGTACTTCCTAAGATACATAAATCACTCGAAAATCCCCCGGGTCGACCTATTGTATCCGGATGTGAGTCCTTATTTTCCAATGCAGCAATTTTTCTCGATAGGGTTCTACGTAGATTTGCCATTGAGGCAAAATCCTACATTAGGGATACTACCGAATTCCTATGGATTATCAATTCCATGACTATTCCTGTGGGGGCTCTCTTGGTATCTTTTGATGTGGTCTCTCTCTACACATCAATAGATCACAATAAGGGCATAATGGCAGTACAGGACTGCCTTCTATCTTCAGGGTATACCACTGACTGTCAGGACTTCATCCTTCAGCTACTACGTTGTGTTTTGGAGAACAATTATTTCCTGTTCCGAGATGATTTTTTTGATCAAAAAAGGGGAACCTCGATGGGTTCTAATATGGCACCGATATACGCCAATATTTTTATGTCGCGGTTCGAGGAGAGATACGTCTATGTGGGCCACCACCTCAGACATATTCTGGGGTGGTGGCGCTACATAGATGATATCTTCCTCATTTGGAAGGAACCCCAGGTGAATTGGAGGATTTTCATTTATACCTTAACAGTAGAGAACAGGAGATTGATTTTACGCTCACTTACTCAGACAGAGAGGTCCAATTCTTGGATACCTTGGTCTTTGTGGAGGAAATCATCTGAATAGTGACTTATTTGTTAAAGAGACTGATCGGAATAATTTACTGTTGTTTACTAGTAACCATCCTAGGGCAATGGTGAGGTCTCTGCCTTTTAGTCAACTACTCAGAGTAAAGAGAATAGTTGGTCAAAAAGAAAAACTGGGATTAAGACTAACGGAGATGGGTCATAAATTCAGAGCTAGAGGTTATCCTGTTGGCCTTATACAACGACATACTGATAGGATTAAAAATATCCCCAGGGCTGAATTGTTAGGTGATGGTAGACAACGGACTAAAGAGGAAAGGATACCATTTGTGTCGAGTTATACCTCAATAAGCCCTCATGTTGGTAAAATTATCAGGAAACATTGGACGATGTTGGGTAGTATGTTTAGGGATATCCCAGAATTTTCAAGACCACCACTGTTGTCGTACCGCCGTACACGTAATCTGAAGGATACACTAGTAAAGCGGATTTAGGAACTAAGAAAGTGTCATTTGGGGCGTATTTTGGATCCAGGAGAGTCGGAAGTTATCCTTGTCATAATTGTGTGAATTGTTCTCTGATGTTGAGGGGTGCTGACTTTATACATCCCACAACCGGTGAGCAATTCCACATTGACAAGTATTTGACCTGTGATTCCACATATGTTGTTTATGTTCTGGAATGCCCATGTCGCCTCCTCTATGTGGGGAGACGGCGTGGGAAGTAAAGACCAGACTAAACCAACATCGTTTCTCGATTCGAGAGAAACGGATGGATTTGCCGGTTTCCAGGCATTTCACGGAGGCACATCATACAGAGCGTGATTTGAGGTTTAGGGTTGTGGATCAGGTCCCCATTCCTAGACGTGGGGGAGACAGGACCACCCTACTCAAACGCAAAGAGCTCTTTTGGATTTACCATCTGCATAGTTTGAGGCCAGAGGGTTTGAATGTGGAATTCAGAGTTGTTTGACCCTAGGGGCTCTGCGGGTATTTATAGAGTGGTTCACTGGAGGATATGAGAACCATAGTGTGCTGCAATATTCTTTGTTAATATTGAGTTATTAATTTGAATCTCTTTATTATAGAAACTCCAAAGTTGGAGAAAGACTGGATGACCAGAGAATTGTCGAGATGGGAGAACTCACCTATAATCCAGAAGCTCAAGTCAGGATATCGAATATTGTTAATGCGGTCCAATATGTGATGTGAACCAGCCATCCTTTTCTTGGATTTGACAACAATAGGTCATGAGAATGTGGTTGCTGGAATTGACTGACCTCCTTGAAAGGGTTGGTCTTTTCCGGAACTCCTGTTTTATCCAGAATGTCCATGAGTGGGGGAGTGAGACCATGGGAACATGGTATACACTCTCTTTAAACTCGGGGTAGTGAGACACTGGGACTGAACATCCCGTGTTATCGCAACCCTAGATGGACACATTGGGTGTATTATTTATTTCCCTGAGACTTGTATTTGTTGCCTATGAATGTAGCGATATTTGTATTTACTTGGTCACCATAGTGATGGCTGTAGCGACTCACGTGACTGTGGACTTCCTGGTTCATCACGTGACCACATTGCGTCACAGAGCAACGACGGGACTGCGTCGCAGTTGTGACGTGGTTACGGTCATAGCGATGTGACGTAGTGGTGTGTCACGTGGTGATGTAGCGCTGTGCCAAAGGTTATGGGCGCATGCGCATTGGCAGTTTCCTGACGCCGAGAGTAAAGGATTGGTGGTGAGTTACCCCATCGTGCTGATAATTATCTGTAGTTATTTTATTTTAATCCACAGGTGTTATTGGTTTAACTTAATTATGCACGGACTCACTTTATTAATGATGGATCATTTGATCATTTCTACACATGAATTTTGATGATTTTGGTCACAGACATCTATAACATAATAGTGTGTAAATACCGGAACATGAATTTTGTTATTTTTATATAATATTTTTATATCTATTTGAACATTTTTGATGATGGTATTATGTAATTAGTATAATTCATGATTGTTATCACTTGTGTATTGCACATAAATACATTTGGCACACTATTGTTCACTGCTTGACAAAGGCTGCATAGAGCAGCTGAAACGTTGCGGAGGTGTAATAAAAGATCCACGTTTACTTTGGAGTGCTGCCTGTTGTTTCAACGTATATATATATATATATATATATATAAAACAAAAATAGAGCAGGCAGCACTCCGGACTTGTGTAGAAAATGTGGGATTTATTAACACCCAAACAACTGCAATGTTTCAGCTCGCCTCAATGGAGCCTTTGTCAAGCAAAGTGTAGTGCTCAAGTGAACATTATATAGTGGACATTCATAGTTAATTACTAAACAATCAATCAGTATTCAAAGTGGTAAAATAGTAAAAAAGCAGTGTATAAAAATAGTTTTAACATGATCATGTGATACATTCAAATATACTACGTAATTGATTGTTTAGTAATTAACCACCTGAGGCCTAACGCACCGATGCGTCCAGAGGACGGTCCTCTTTCTCTGGGTCGACGCATCGGCGCGTCATCTCGCGAGATGCGAGATTTCGCGCTGATGCCACTGCGCATGCGCACTGAGCGGCGGTAAAATGTTCAAGAAGGAGTTCAAGAAGGAGTCACCAGCCTGCCAGCCAATGATTATCACTGGCAGGCTGATGATTTAAAAAAAATGAATCACAAGCAATCTAAAACATTATATTTATAAATGTAATGTGTTACATGGCTTCTGTGCCCTCTCCTGGGTACTTTTCGTCGGTTGGACCCAGGAGAAAGCACATCTCTACAGTGAGTACTCCAAGCACCACACTTCAGGCCCTGATCACCCCCCATCACCCCAATTAACCCCTTGATCACCCCTTTCAATCACCTGTCAATCACTAGTGAAAGGGAAAAAAGTGATCAGGTAAACTGTCACTTTTTTTTTTTTTTTACTAGTATTGACTGTTAGGTTTAGTTTAGTTTAGGCCCCTTTGGTAGGTAGTTAGCTTCCGTTAGCGCCCAGCCCACCGCACCGCAGTCACTGATTCGCTGATTAGCGTAGCACTAATCAGCATTTGTATTTTTATAGTATCTGTAAGTGATCAGAACTGATCACATTCAGATCTATAATAGTATTAGTGTCACCTTAGTTCGTCCCCCACCCAAAACGCAGTGTTTGCCCGATCAGGCCTGATTGGTTGCCCACATGTGCGTTTACCCACGCCCACCCCGCCGCAGTGACAATTTTTTTATATTTTTTTATCACTGCACAATCACTTCACAAGCGCTGCGGCGATAAAAAAATCAGTTTTGATCTTTTTTTATCAATCACAGCGGCTTCCTGTACTTCGCTAGCCTCCTATTTGTTAGACAGCCGTGCTCTTTTTCTTGGGTAGTCTCAGGGAATACCCACTAAATTTAGTCGTCCAAATGTCAAATAAGGGGTATTCTCCTGAAGAGGCCTAAAGGATTCTGACCCAGTCGGATGAGGAATGGTAACCCTCATCTGACGAATCTAGCGGGTCAAAATATGAACCTGTAGAAAGCAGTGGCAGTCTGACCCAAAGTTCGGACGAGGAGGTTGAGGTCCCTGATAGCACCAGGCGTACCCGGCCCCGTGTCGCTAGACCGCAGGTAGCGCAGGATCCGTTTCAATGGCAGCAGAGTGGGGCTGGCGCTGCCGGATTAAGTGGTGAGGCATACACCAGCAGCGCAGCCCATCCTGGACCTTCTACCAGCACTGCCGTACAACATGGTGAAGTGGCGAGCACCAGAAGGGCAGTTTAAGCTGGTACGGTGGCACGTGCAATAGTTCCCCCATCGCAGCCACCGCACAGACAGGCCCGTAGAGCGCCTAAAATCCCTGAGGTGCTGGCAAACCCTGATTAGCAGCCCCCAACTTCAGCCGCACCATTAGTTCCCCCTTTCACCGCCCAGTCAGGAGTTCGGGTGGAGACAGCTCAGATCGGATCGGCACTGGGGTTTTTTGAGCTGTTCTTCACTGTGGAGCTCTTTGACCTAGTCGTGGCAGAAACAAATCGGTATGCCACTCAATTTTTAAACGCCAACCAGGGAAGCTCTCATGTCCAGTCTTTCCGGTGGAAACCAGTCCAAGTTTCCAAATTTAAAACTTTTCTGGGCCTTCTCCTCAACATGGGCCTACCAAAAAAGCATGAATTGCGGTCATATTGGTCCATGAACCCAATTCATCACATGCCCATGTACTCTGCTGCCATGTCCAGGACACGATTTGAGACCATCCTGCATTTCCTGCACTTTAGCGACAACACCACCTCCCGTCCCAGAGGCCACCCAGCTTTTGACCAGCTCCACAAAATTCGGCCCCTCATAGACCACTTCAACCATAAATTTGTAGATTTGTATACCCCCGCACAAAACATCTGCGTAGACGAGTCCCTTATACATTTTACCGGGCACCTTGGCTTCAAACAGTACATCCCAAGCAAGTGCGCCTGGTATGGGGTCAAATTGTATAAGCTCTGTGAAAGGGCCACAGGCTATAAACACAAATTTCGGATCTATGAGGGAAGAGATCAGACCCTGGAGCCGGTTGGTTGCCGTGACTACCTGGGGAGCAGTGGGAAGATAGTCTGGGACTTGGTGTCACCCTTATTCGGCAAGGGGTACCATCTTTATGTGGACAATTTTTACACAAGTGTGCCCCTCTTCAGGCATTTGTTCCTAGAACAGATTGGCTGCTGTGGCACCGCGCGACCTAGTCACCGGGGCTTCCCCCAACGGCTCCTTACCACCCGTCTTACAAGGGGGGAGAGGGCTGCCTTGTGTAACGAAGAACTGCTCGCGGTGAAATGGAGAGACAAGCGTGACATTTACATCCTCTCCTCCATTCTCGCAGATACAACAGCCCAAATTGAACGGGCAACCAGTGTCATTGAAAAGCCCCTCTCGGTCCACGACTATAATTTGCTCATGGGAGGTGTGGACTTCAATGACCAGATGTTGGCCCCATATTTGCTTTCCCGCAGGACCAGACACTGGTATAAGAAGGTGTCTGTATATCTAATTCAATTGGCTATATATAATAGTTTTGTTCTCTACAGTAAGGCTGGGAGAACAGGATCCTTCCTTAAATTTCAGGAAGAGATCATCGAGAATCTCCTGTATCCAGGAGGTTCCGTGGCACCAGCCACCAGTGTAGTTAGCCGTCTACACGAGCGACATTTCCCCAATATCGTTGCTGGTACCTCAAACCAACTACCACCCCGAAAAAGATGTCATGTCTGTAGCAGGAGTGGAATAAGGCGTGACACCCGCTATTTCTGTTCTGACTGTCCTGAACACCCTGCCCTATGCCTAGGGGAGTGTTTCCGGAAGTACCACACTCAGGTACACTTAAGGACGTAGGGACAGCACAACACAGGTAGTTTTTTCACTCAGGCTCTAGGGTCTCTCGGGATACTAGGTTTTGAGAGACCCTAACACATAGGGGTGCTGGTGTGCTACAGCAGAAATGTGAAACGGTAGAAACCTCTCCTTTCACTTGGGATAAAGTGCATAATGTACTTCACACCATCTCTGTGTGATTTACACTTTACACATTGTCCCATGGGAAAGGAGAGGTTTCTGCTAGGAAAATAAAGAGTGAAATGATAAAAAAAAAACAAAAAAAAAAACAATAATTAAACATGTAGCAAGAAAAAAAAATCTTGAGTTAGTTCAGGTTTTAAAAGTTTTATGATGTTCAGGTTTACAAAAAAAAGTTTTATGTTCAGGTTTTATAAAGATTGTAACGTTCACCCTTTATTTTCCAGGTAGATCAACGGACCAACCGACTAAAACGCTACAGCACTGATGTGCATTCTGAGAGAAGCATTGCGCTGCTGTAGACACGTGAAGTCGGTGTATGTGGCGCTGCAAGAAGAGATTTCTCCTCTGCAGTACAGGTACGTTTGCCCAGGCATATGAGCTGAGGAGAGGTGTTGGAGTTCAAATGCCCAGGCATATGAGCTGAGGAGAGGTGTTGGAGTTCATATGCTTTGGCAAACACTTTGTATCAAAAATCTGGCAAAGATGTCTTCCTCTACAACTATCGATTGATCGATGTGAATGGAGAAATCACGTTTGCCAGGACATAGGAGCTGAAGTGGGTATGGATGTTTGGGCGGAGCCCCTATGTCCTGGCAATCGCCAGGCCCCTCTTTTTTTCTTGCATATTTTTTGGCAGAGATTTTTTCATCCACATCGATTGATGCGAATGGAGAAATCTGTGCCGTTCATTTTTTCTTTCAGCCCAGAGGCTGAACGGAAAAAAAATCTCATTACCTGTATGCTCAATATAAGGAGAATAGCAGAAACTCCTAATGCTGGCCATACATGTAATGATCGCGGAGACCATCAAATGCCAGAGCAGTACAAAAACCTCACATGTGACCCCATTTTGGAAAAAAGACACCCCAAGGTATTCGCTGAGTGGCATATTGAGTCCATGGAAGATTGAAATTTTTGTCACAAGTTAGCGGAAAGGGAGACCTTGTGAGAAAAAACAAAAAAAATCAAATTCCGCTAACTTGTGCCAAAAAAAAAAAAAAACTTCTATGAACTCGCCATGCCCCTCACAGAATACCTTGGGGTGTCTTCTTTCTAAAATGGGGTCACATTTGTTTTTTTTTTTACTGCCCTGGCATTTTAGGGGCCCTAAAGCGTGAGAAGAAAAATGCTTAAAAAATGCCATCCTAAAAGGTACTCGTGGCCTGGTCATTAAGGGTGTATAAGCTAGGGGGGCTGAGGTGGTTAACTATGAATCTCCACTATATAATGTTCACTTGAGCCCTACACTTTGCTTGACAAAGGCTCCATTGAGGCGAGCTGAAACTTTGCAGTTGTTTGAGTGTTAATAAATCCCACATTTTCTACACAAGTCTGGAGTGCTGCCTGCTCTATTTTTGTTATCTCCTGCTGATCCCTTGGGACCCTACAGTGATTTGCACCTGGCATCCTAAGGAGTGCTGCTATTCATAACTTTTGTTTTTTATTGTTGGACCTGAACAGCTAGCACCTATATCATGGATCAAGCCGCTGCGAACTCACACCCAGTCGTCTTTTCATACACTCTGGAGGATGAGGAACGTATCCTGCAAGGCATGGAGAGGGATGTCACCTTTCTTTCAACCCCTTCAATACTGGACCTCAAGAAAAGGTTTGAATTTACATCTAAGAGGTTAATCAATTTAGAAATGCATCTGGTTACACTCACTGAGTACTATCATGTCAATAGGATACCACGGGGCATGAGATCTTTATTACGCCCTGACTTTTTTTCACTGAATGCTGATTTCTGTACACGTTTTGCACGGATCTCAAATAAATACTCACTGGACATTATTTTGTTGAATATCTGAAGATGGAGATAATGAATTTAAAAGAGAATATACAGGAGACTGAATCAAGGGTTTCGTTGACACAGGAGGAATTGGAAACTTACTTAATGAATTGTAAAACCCATTTGGATAAAATCAAAGGTGAACTTCAGGCCACAAAGAGGAAAAAGTGGCAATGTGATATGGAGGACTACTCCACTGGTTTTGTCTACTCAAAGACAGAACCGAAGGGGGGTATGAGGAATATATCTAAAATATCCCCTAAATCCAAAAGGAATGCATCTGGAAAATCTGGGGTATTTGTTAACCCTAGATATTGTTTATCTATGTCTGACACAGCTTTTCCTAACCCTGTAACCGAAACCCCCTCTTTCATAGGATCTGGAGTCAACAAGACGAGAAGGGGAGAAGGTGTTGTCATTTTGTGTCTGTACTGGAGAAGGGGTTGTCATTTTGTCCTGCCAGAAAGACAGATTGGTTCCAACTTGAATTGGACCTCCATAGATTTTTTAGGTCCATCAAGCTGAGACTGTGGTTTGATGCAAACTGAACCACGGCCCCAGCTATGTTGGATACTAGGTCTGAATTGAGATTGGATGATGTACAATTGTTTGTGAAAAGTGACTTTGTACCTCAGATTAATCATGTGGCTTTGGACACTTTCATGAATGCTGTGAGATCAGATCTAGCCTGCTTGAGATCTGCAGATACTGTATGCAGGGTTTTCATATGAAGAATAACATGTCTAAACATGAAGCAATAGCCCTTAAAGAGTTATCCCGAAATCCTGATTTGACCATTAAGCAGGCGGACAAAGGTGGAGCGGTGGTGGTCATGAGTACCTCTGATTATGGAAATCCTTAGACAACTCAGTGATCAGGGGGTATATTGTAAACTCTCTAATGACCCCAAGTTTGAATTCCTTCGGCGTATTAGAATGATACTTGATGCAGCTAAGGAACAAGGAATTATTGATGAGAAATGACATGCATTTTTGTATGTGGATAGCCCGAGAACTCCGGTGATCTACATATTGCCAAAAATTCATAAATGCCTCACATGCTCCCCTGGGCGTCCGATTGTTTCCAGGGTTGGTTCTCTTTTCTCACAGATAGCCATCTTTTTGGACAGAATACTGTCACAGTTTGTGAAATCATATATTCACCAATTCACCACAAAGGATCGTGCAGGAAAATGACCTTAGTGACCAGAGGCTAGAGGAGATGAGTTTGAAATTTCGGGCCAGGGGTTAGCCTAAGAAGTTGGTGCATCAACATGTGAACAAGGTAAAAGATTTTTCCAGGCAGGAACTTTTGTTGGACAGGGAGACAAACACTGAAAAGAGGACGTGTATCCCGTTTCTCTCTTGCTATTCGCCTTTGAGTGTCAGGATTAGTGAAATCCTGAGGAAGCACTGGCAAATCGTGGGCAGTAGCTTCAAACAAATCTGCCTTTGATGTCATATAGACGCTGTAAGAGGGTGCAAGGTATCATATGCGATGGCAGGTACGTGTCACCGAGGTTGCTGGCCTCGGTGAGGTGAGAGCCGGGGTTTTTGTCTGCAGCAGCTTATGCTGCTAGACTTTGTTACTTAGTTTGGCTGCAAAGCTAATCCGGGCCGGCTCTTACTGGGAGTAGGTAAAGTGTAGGGTGGGTGCCTACTCCCCACGGTCCAGTCCTGGTTTTGGGCTGGATATAAAACACAGCCAGCAGCTGTGTCTTGGTGGTGATTATCCTGGAGCCTGCTAACAGGACTGTGAGGTTCTCTGTGCTGGAGGACGGAGCTCAGCAAAGTGGTGTTTCCCTGCAACCTGAAGGTGGAATCGCCTGCGGCTGGGCCGACTGCTAGGTGTGAACCCGCACCTAAACCACCCAGGTGACTGGACCCTGTGTTGGCCTGTTTTTGCTTTGCCACGTTATTTCCGTTGTGTGTGAACTGTCACCAAAGAGACTGTTTTTCATTTATGGTGTGCAAGTGTGAATAAAACACTGTTTGTTGCACAATCTGTTTTGCCTCTAAACTGCACCCGCACCGCTGTCTACCAGAGCGACTCCCCACAACGCACACAGAACATCAAAGACCAGGTGGTACGAGCTGATGTGGGCACCAAGAAAACCACATTTCGTGCCTACTGTGGAGCTAGACGCACTGGTTGTTTCCCTTGTCATGGGTGTTTGAACTGTTCCTTGATGAATAAAGGTTCAACATTCACACATCCGGAGACAGGTGAGAGTTTTTGTGGTCTATTTGTTGGAATGCCCATGTAGCCTCCTCTATGTAGGGGAGACGACGTGGGACATGAAAACAAGGCTTAACAATTATAAATACAGCATTAGGGAGAAAAAAATGGACCTACCGGTCTCCAGGCATTTTGTGGAGGCAAAACATAAAGAAAGGGATTTGAGATTCCGTATCATTGACCAAGTACAGATGCCTAGACACGGAGGTGATAGAGTGACCATATTGAAATGTAGGGAACTCTACTGGATATTCCGCTTGCAAACACTACAGCCCAAAGGGTTGAATGTTGATTTTAAGGTGATTTGATCCTCGACTAATTGAGGGGGGTTCGTTCCCCAGACCTCTATAGTGTCTGAATACAGTAGTGCAAATGACATTATGTTAATTTCTTGTTTTTTTCTTTTTTTTTCTTCTTTTTTTTCTTCTAGTGAGCGGGCAGCGTCATACTCTCGCAATGTTTGACCGGGCGCAGACGCATTAGGTACCACGCCAAGCCCGTGATCCATGGAAGCTTCCGTGACTAGTGTATGTCCTTATTTTATTTTTATTGTACTTAATCACTTATACACCTTCACGTGATTGAACTAATGGAGTGGATCATCAACTTTGTGCTTCAGAAAACTTATTTCTTATATAATGAATTTGATTTGTGGACCGATCACGTAGTATATTTGAATGTATCACATGATCATTTAAAAACTATTTTTATACACTGCTTTTTTACTATTTTACCACTTTGAATACTGATTGATTGTTTAGTAATTAACTACGAGTCTCCACTATATAATGTTCACTTGAGCACTACACTTTGCTTGACAAACGCTCCATTGAGGCAAGCTGATATGTTGCAGTTGTTTATATATATATATATATATATATATTGTGGGGAGTCGCTCTGGTAGATAGCGGTGCGGGTGCAGTACAGAGGCAAAACAGGGAGTCCAGAAGGTGCAATAATCAGTGTTTTATTCACACTTGCACAACATAAACAATAACCAGTCTCTTGGTGTTAAATCACACACATCCGAAATCATGAGGCAAAACAAAACAGTCCAAAAACAGGTTCCAGTCACCTGGGAGGTTTTAGGTGCAGGTTCGCACCTGGCTGTCAGTCCAGCCGCAAGGCGATTGACCTCATGCTTCCAGGCCGTCTGCACTCCTCCTTGCTTGGGCTCTTGCTTCCAGCGTGAACTCCACACAGCACAGCATGGATCAGAACTCCTAAACTCAGATGATTCCACAGCCTAACACCAGCTCCAGGATAATCACCCCCTCAGCTGCTGAGGAGGCTGCCTTTTAAAGGCCCGGATAAAGTCCGGCCTGGACCGTGGGGAGTAGGCACCCACCCAACTCTTTGCCTACTCCCAGTAAGAGCCGGCCCAGATTGGCTTTGCAGCCAAACTAACTAACAATGTCAAGCAGCACTAGCTGCTGCTGACACATAAAAACCCGGCTCTCACCTCACCGAGACCAGGAACCTCGGTGACACGTACCTGCCATCGACAACGGTACCTTGCACCTTACCACAATATATATATATATATATATATATATATATATATATAGATAGCAAACCAAAGAAATAGCAGCACACTGCTGAATGCACTAAGAATGAACAGATGAATGTGTGAACAGGGTCAAATACATGACTACCATACTTACTATAACATGGGGTAGAAGCTCTTAGCGCATATAGTTGATCAAAAATATGTTGGGCCCATCTACCAGGCGGCAAGCTGGCTTCTAATCGGACGGGGACCTACGCTAACACAGAGTGTCCAACTCCACTATGATATTGTGATAGTAAAGATTAAAAGCACCAAGCAGGTGGGCGGGTAAGTGGGAGTGCTAAGTTCCATAGAGGATGACTATTCCTCATCTATATATACATAGCTTCATCCCCGCACAGGTGCATTGCTGATAAGGACAGTATAAATGCCCCACAAGTGACCCCATTTTAGAAAGAAGACATCCCAAGGTATTCCGTGAGGGGCGTGGCGAGTTCATAGAAGATTTTCTTTTTTGGCACAAGTTAGCGGAAATTGATTTATTTATTTTTTCTTACAAAGTCTCATTATCCACTAACTTGTGAAATTTTCTATGAACTCACGATACCCCTCATGGAATACCTTGGGGTGTCTTCTTTCTAAAATGGGGTCACTTGTGGGGTATTTATACTGTCCTGGCATTTTAGGGGTCCCTAATGCGTGAGAAATAGTTTGGAATCCAAATGCGTAAAAATGCCCTGTGAAATCCTAAAGGTACTCATTGGAATTTGGGTCCCTTTGTGCATCTTGGCTGCAAAAAAGTGTCACTCGTGGTATCGCCATACTCAGGAGAAGTAGGCCAATGTTTTTTGGGGTGTATTTTTACATATACCCATACTGTGTGAGAGAAATATTTCTGTAAATGACAACTTTTTAAATTTTTTATACAAAGCTGTCAATTTACAGATATATTTCTCTCACCCAGCATGGGTATATGTAAAAATACACGCCAAAACACATTGCCCTACTTCTTCTAAATACTTTTTTTCAGCCTACAAAAACGCTGGCTGCCGGGCAGGCCAGCACCTCAAAGGCATAAAATGCTAACTCTGGCCACGTGGACAATTTGGAGACCCAGAAGTTGAATGGGGCTCAACCATCAGTCAGTACGTAGAGGGGTGTGCAGACGTACTGTTCAACCATATTAGTGAAATGCTGCCTCCTGCTAACACGTTCCGTATCAGGTGGTGGTGCAGTTAGCTGTGGAGTGGAGACAAAACTTTTCCACATTTCTGCCATGCTAACCCTGCCCTCAGAGGAGCTGGCGTGACACTGCTGCGTTGGCGACCTCTTGCTCCTCCTCTGCCTTCGCCTTGGGCTTCCACCTGTTCCCCTGTGACATTTGGGAATGCTCTCAGGAGCGCGTCTACCAGCGTGCGCTTGTACTAGCGCATGTTCCTATCACGCTCCAGTGCAGGAAGTAAGGTGGGCACATTGTCTTTGTACTGGGGATCCAGCAGGGTGGCAACCCAGTAGTCCGCCATACTATTTTGGCAATTGAATTTCACCCCAGAACAAAATATATAATTTGCAGGACACTATGAAACTTGGCCAGCCACAGCTGAAACCACTGATTTATGGTATTGCTGTTTTGGCAATTGAATTTAACCTCAGAACAAAATATATTTTTTGGCGGACACTATTATAGTTTGCCAGCCACAGCTGAAACCACTGATTTATGGTCTTGCTATTTTGGCAATTGAATTTCACCCCAGAACAAAATATATCCTTTGCAGGAAACTATGAAACTTGGCCAGCCACAGCTAAAACCACTGATTTATGGTATTGCTATTTTGGCAATTGAATTTCACCCCAGAACAAAATATATCCTTTGCAGGACACTATGAAACTTGGCCAGCCACAGCTGAAACCACTGATTTATGGTATTGCTATTTTGGCAATTGAATTTCACCCCAGAACAAAATATATCATTTGCAGGATTCTATGAAACTTGGCCAGCCACAGCTGAAACCACTGATTTATGGTATTGCTATTTTGGCAATTGAATTTAACCCCAGAAAAAAATATATCCTTTGCAGGACACTATGAAACTTGGCCAGCCACAGCTAAAACCACTGATTTATGGTATTGCTATTTTGGCAATTGAATTTCACCCCAGAACAAAATATATCCTTTGCAGGACACTATGAAACTTGGCCAGCCACAGCTGAAACCACTGATTTATGGTATTGCTATTTTGGCAATTGAATTTAACCCCAGAAAAAAATATATCCTTTGCAGGACACTATGAAACTTGGCCAGCCACAGCTGAAACCACTAATTTATGGTATTGCTATTTTGGCAATTGAATTTCACCCCAGAACAAAATATATGTTTTGGCGGACACTATTATAGTTTGCCAGCCAGAGCTGAAACCACTGATTTATGGTATTGCTATTTTGGCAATTGAATTTCACCCCAGAACAAAATATATCCTTTGCAGGACACTATGAAACTGGGCCAGCCACAGCTGAAATCACTGATTTATGATATTGCTATTTTGGCAATTGAATTTCACCCCAGAACAAAATATATGTTTTGGCGGACACTATTATAGTTTTCCAGCCAGTGCTGGGACACCAGATTTAGGGGATTGCTATTTTGGCAATTGAATTTCACCACAGAAAATAATCTATCCTTTGCCAAACAGCAGACAGTATTATAGTTGGCTAACCAAAGCTGGAACACCAGATTTAGGGGATTGGTATTTTGGCAATTGTATTTAACCCTTTAATAAAATATATAAATTGCTATCCTGAGTTTTTAGGGGTGACAATTAGCACAGCCAAGTCCCTGATGTAGGATATAGCAAAAAAAAACTAGTATTGATGGATTGATGGACTTGGTGGCAGCTTCTTCTGGTGCACCACAAGTCACAAAATGGCCGCCGATCACCCCAGAAAATAAGTGACAGAAAAACGCTCTGTGCAGCCTAAAAACCAGTGAGCAAGTAACTAGCAGAAGTTCAATCATTCACAGCTGTAGATCGATCCCTTTATTAGGTGCTTTTGCAGACTTTTCCCTGCCTAATCTTGCCCTCACAGCAGCTGCGTCCTCTCCCTACACTAATCAGAGCAGTGTGACGTGCGGCGCTACGTGACTCCAGCTTAAATAGAGGCTGGGTCACATGCTGCACTTGGCCAATCACAGCCATGCCATTAGTAGGCATGGCTGTGATGGGCTCTTAGGGCAAGAAGTAAAACGCTAGCTGAATGGCTGCTGTGCAGCCCTTCAGAAAGCGGGAAGAAATCACCGAACAACGAACCCGAACCCGAACTTTTTTGAAAATGTTCGGGTCCATGTTCCGAACACCCCAAAATTTGGTACGAACCCGAACTATGCTCGAACTGTTAACTCAACACTAATTGTAAACGCTATAACTTTTGCGCAAACCAATAAATATACACTTATTGGATTTTTTTTTATTTTTATCAAAGACATGTAGCACAATGAATTCTGACACAAACTTGTATATAAATGTAATTATATTTGAACAATTTTACCAGAAAAAGTTAAATATACACTTTTTTTGAGAAAATCGCTGTCTTTTTTGATTAATATCAGAAAAACGAAAAATCTCAGCAGCAATCAAATACCACCAAAATCTGTATTTGTGAGAAGAAAAGGATGTAAAATTCATTTGGATTGTAAGTTGTATGAACGAGCAATAAACCATTAAAGTAGTGTAGTGCAGAATTGTAAAAAGTAGTCTGGTCATTAAGGGGGTTTAACCGCTTCAAGCCCCCTAGCTTAAACACCCTTAATGACCAGGCCACTTTTTACAATTCCGCACTACAATACTTTCACCGTTTAATGCTCCGTCATACAACTTACCACCCTAGTGAATTTTACCTCCTTTTCTTCTCACTAATACAGCTTTCATTTGGTGGTATTTCATTCTTGCTGACATTTTTACTTTTTTTGCCATTAATACAAATTTAACGACATTTTTGCAAAAAAAATGACATTTTTCACTTTCTGTTGTAAAATTTTTCAAAAAAAACTACATTTCTATATAAATTTTTCTCAAAATGTATTGATCTACATGTCTTTGATAAAAAAAAGTCCAATAAGTGTATATTTATTGGTTTGGGTAAAAGTTATAGCGTTTACAAACTATGGTGCAAAAAAGTGAATTTTGGCATTTTGAAGCAGCTCTGACTTTCTGAGCACCTATCATGTTTCTTTAGGTGCTAGAATGTCAGGATAGTATAAATACCCCCCAAATGACACCATTTTAGAAAGAAGACACCCCAAAGTATTCTCTGAGGGGCATGGTGAGTTTATTTATCATTTCATTTTTTATCACAAGTTAGCGGAAAATGTCACTTTCTGAGAAAAAATAAATAAATTTCAATTTCTGCTAACTTCTGGCAAAAAAAAATAATCTCAGACGGACTCACTATGCCCCTCAGTGAATACCTCGGGGTGTCTACTTTCCGAAATGGAGTCATTTGTGGGGTGTGTTTACTGTGCTGGCATTTTGGGCGGGGCTAAATTGTGAGCCGCAATGTAAAACCTAAAGGTACTCGTTGGAATTTGGGCCCCTTTGCGCACCCAGGCTGCAAAAAAGTGTCACTTATGTGGTATCGCCGTACTCAGAAGAAGTAGGGCAATGTGTTTTGGGGTGTATTTTTACATATACCCATGTTGGGTGAGAGAAATATCTCTGTAAATTGTCAACTTTGTAAAAAAAAATTTAAAAGTTGTCGTTTACAGAGATATTTTTCACACAAAGTATGGGTATATGTAAAAATACACCCCAAAACACATTGCCCTACTTCTCCTGAGTGCGGTGATACCACATGTGTGCCACTTTTTTGCAGCCTGGGTGCGCAAAGGGGCCCTAAAACCAATGAGTACCTTTAGGATGTCACAGGGCATTTTTTGGCATTTGGATTCCAGACTTCTTCTCACGCTTTAGGGGCCCCTAAAATGCCAGGACAGTATAAATACCCCACATGTGACCTCATTTTGGAAAGAAGACACCCCAAGTTATTCCGTGAGGGGTATGGTGAGTTCATGTAAAATTTTATTTTTGTCACAAGTTAGTGGAATATGAGACTTTGTAAAAAACAAAATTAAAAAAAAAAAATATCAATTTCCGCTAACTTGTGCCAAAAAATTAAAATTCTGTGAACTCGCCATGCCCCTCACGGAATACCTTGGGGTGTCTTCTTTCCAAAATGGGGTCACATGTGGGGTATTTATACTGACCTGGCATTTTAGTGGCCCTAAAGCGTGAGAATCCAAATGCGTAAAAATGCCTGTGGAATCCTAAAGGTACTCATTGGTTTTAGGGCCCCTTTGCGCACCCAGGCTGCAAAAAAGTGTCACTCATGTGGTAGCGCCGTACTCAGGAGAAGTAGGGCAATGTGTTTTGGGGAGTATTTTTACATATACCCATGCTGCGTGTGAGAAATATCGCTCTAAACGACAACTTTTTACATTTTTTTATTCAAAGTTGTCAATTTACAGAGATATTTCTCTCACCCAGAATGGGTATATGTAAAAATACACCCCAAAACACATTGCCCTACTTCTCCTGAGTATGGCGATACCACATGTGTGACACTTTTTTGCAGCCAAGATGCGCAAAGGGGCCCAAATTCCAATGAGTACCTTTTAGGAGGGAATTTTTACGCATTTTTCTTCTCACGCTTTAGGGCCCCTAAAATGCCAGGGCAGTATAAATACCCCACATGTGACCCCATTTTGGAAAGAAGACACCCCAAGGTATTCCATGAGGGGCATGGCGAGTTCATAGAAGATTTTTTTTTTGGCACAAGTTAGTGGAAATTGATTTTTTATTGTTTTTTTCTCACAAAGTCTACCTTTCCGCTGACTTTTGACAAAAAGTTTAATTTTTCATGGACTCATTATGCCCCTCAGCGAATACCTTGGGGTGTCTTCTTCCAAAATGGCGTCACATGTGGGGTATTTATACTGCCCTGGCATTTATAGGCCCTAAAGCGTGAGAAGAAATGCGTAAAATGCCTCTAAAAGGTACTCATTAATTTGGGCCCTTTCGCATTTGGCTGCAAAAGTGGCACTCATGAGTATCGCTGCAGTCAGAGAAGTAGGGCAATGTGCTTTGTGGTGTATTTTTACATATACCCATGCTAGTGAGAGAAATATCTCTGTAAATTGACAACTTTGAATAAAAAATTTACAAAGTTGTCGCTTACAACGATATTTCTCACACAAAGTATGGGTATATGTAAAAATACACCCAAAACACATTGCCCTACTTCTCCTGAGTACGGCGATACCACATGTGTGACACTTTTTTGCAGGCAAGATGCGCAAAGGGGCCCTAAAACCAATGAGTACCTTTAGGATTTCACAGGGCATTTTTACGCATTTGGATTCTCACGCTTTAGGACCCCTAAAATGCCAGGACAGTATAAAAACCCCACAAGTGACCCCATTGTGGAAAGAAGACACCCCAAGGTATTCCGTGAGGGGCATGGCGAGTTCACAGAAAAAAAAAAATTTGGCACAAGCGGAAATTGTTTATTTTTTTTTATTTTATTTTTTTTACAGTCTCATATTCCACTAACTTGTGACAAAAAATAAAATTTTGCATGAACTCGCCATACACCTCACGGAATACCTTGGGGTGTCTTCTTTCTAAAATGGGGTCACATGTGGGGTATTTATACTGCCCTGGCATTTGAAGGTCTCCGCAATCATTACACGTATGGCCAGCATTAGGAGTTTCTGCGATTCTCCTTATATTGAGCATACGGGTAATGAGATTTTTTTTTTCCGTTCAACCTCTGCGCTGAAAAAAATAAATAAATGAACGGCACAGATTTTTTCATTCGCATCGATCAATGTGGATGAAAAAATCTCTGCCAAAATCAGTGACTGCGGTGCGGTGGGCTGGGCGCTAGCTTCCTAACAAGTAGCTAACTAACTGGCGGTGATAAGGGACCCTTATGCCCCATTCACACGTCCGAAATTCTGTTTGCGGAACGGAATTGCGGACCCATTCATTTCTATGGGGACAGACTTTGTCCCGCTCGGATCCGGAATTACGGATCCGCGCTTCCGGGTCTGCACTTCCGTTCCGCAAAAATATAGAACATGTCCTATTCTTGTCCGCAATTGCGGACAAGAAAAAGCATTTTCTATATAGTTCTGGCAATGTGCGGACCTGCAAAATGCGGAAAGCACATTGCCGGTGTCCGTGTTTTGAGGATCCGCGGATTCGTGAATCCACGGATCCGCAAAACACATATGGACGTCTGAATGGAGCCTTACAAGGGGTGTGATCAATGACAGGGGGGTGATCAGGGGGTCTATATGGGGTGATCAAGGGGTTAAGAAGGGGTTAATACTGTAGATGGGGGGGGGGGTTAGTGTAGTGTTTGGTGCAACTTTACATAGTTACCTGGTCCTCTGGTGGTCGATCCCAGCAAATGGGACCACCAGAGGACCAGGTAGCAGCTATATCAGACGCTGTTCACAAAACAGCGTCTGATATAGCTCTTTGATGCGATTTAATTCGCATCTACAGCCTGCCAGCGATGGATCATCGCTGGCAGGCTGTAGCAGAACTCCTGAGACGCGCTTCACAGGAAGTCTCGGCTCTCGCGAGATGACGCGCCGATGCGTCGTCTCAGAGCTACAGGACCGCCTGCAGGACGCATCCCTGCGTTAGGCGGTCCTGTAGCAGTTAAGCTAGGGGGGCTGAAGTGGTTAATAGTGTCCGTCAAAGGATTTATTATAGTCTGGGGTGAAATTCAGTTGCCATAATAGAAATACAGTAAATCTGGTGTTCCAGCTGTGAGTGGCCAAGTTTAATAGTGTCCAGCAAAGGACAGATAATTTTCTGGGGTGAAATTCAATTGCCAAAATAGCAATCCACTAAATCTGGTGTCCCAGCAGTGGCTGGCCAAGTTTAATAGTGTTTGGCAAAGGATAATTTTTGATCTGGGGTGAAATTCAATTGCCAAAATAGCAATACCCAAAATCTGGTGTTCCAGCTGTTGCAGGCCAAGTGTAAATCTGTTCGTAAAAGGGTATATATTACACTCAGCGTGCATTCCCAAGTGCATTTCTTTCTGTTAAAGGGTATATTACAGAAAGTGTTAAAATACAGCATAATCCTCTACATTTGCACACACTGTTTTGCACCTCTAAGTGTATTTCTTTCCGTTAAAGGGTATATTACACAAAGTGTTAAAATACAAGTGCTGAAAGCATAATCCTATATATTTGTTCACACACTACTGTGTATCTCAAAGTGTAAATCTGTCCGTAAATGGATACCTTTCATCCAGGGCCTAAATACTAGGCCTACAATGGATATTCCCATAAATCTGAGGTTACTGCTGTGCCTGGATTAGTGTAATATGGTACATAAATATATAGCCATATAGTGTTAGTTGCCTGTAAAAAAAAAAGGCCTGAATTAAAATTCAATACATTGGACCAAATAATTTTTTTCTTATTGTGGTAAACGGTAACAACGAGGAATACATCTAGTAAGCGACACGGACGCAGACGCGGTCGTGGTGTTGTTAGTGGACCCCCTGGTGCTGGGAGAGGACGTGGCCGTTCTGCCACAGCCTCACGTCCTAGTGAACCAACTACCTCAGGTTCCAGTACCCGCCAGAATTTACAGTGATATTTGGTGGGGCCCAATGCCATTCTAAGGATAGAAAGGCCTGAGCAAGTACAGGCGCTAGTCAATTGGGTGGCCGACAGTGGATCCAGCACATTCACAACGTTATCTCCCACCCAGTCTTCTGCAGAAGGCACACAGATGGCGCCTGAAAACCAAGCCCATCAGTCTGTCACATCACCACCATGCATATCAGGGAAACTGGCTGAGCCTCAAGTTATGCAGCAGTCTCTTATGCTGTTTGAAGACTCTGCTGGCAGGGTTTCCCAAGGGATTCCACCTAGCACTTCCCTAGTAGTGGAAAACATAGAATGCACTGACGCACAACCACTTATGTTTCCTGAAGATGAGGACATGGGAATACCACCTCATCAGAGTCCGCATGTCTCTGATGATGACGAAACACAAGTGCCAACTGCTGATTCTTTTTGCAGTGTGTAGACCGAACAGGAGGTCAGGGAGGAAGACTGTGTGAAAGACGATGCAGGGGACAATGAGGTCCTAGACCCCACATGAAATAAACGTCGTGCCACTGACTTTCATAGTTCAGAGAAAGAGACAGGGGTGATACCGAGCCAACAGCGTAGCAAAAGAGGGAGCAGTGGGCAAAAGAAAAACAGCCGCCGCCAAGAGAGTTCGTCTGCTACTGGCCACCGCCACCAGGGACCGAGCACCCCAAAGGCAGCTTCAAGGAGTTCCCTGGCATGGCACTTCTTCAAACAATGTGCTGACGACAAGACCCGAGTGGTTTGCACGCTGTGCCATCAGAGCCTGAAGCGAGGCATTAACGTTCTGAACCTTAGCACAACCTGCATGACCAGGCATCTACATGCAAAGCTTGAACTGCAGTGGAGTAAACACCTTAAAAACAAGGAACTCACACAGGCTCCCCATGCTCCCTCTTCTGCTGCTGCCTCGGCCTCTTCCTCCGCCTCGGGAGGAATGTTGGCACCTGCCGCCCACCAAACGGAGGATGTGCCACCAACACCACCACCTCTGTCACCAAGCTTCTCCACCATGTCACACAGCAGCGTTCAGCTCTCCATCTCACAAACCTTGGAGAGAAAGTGTAAATTCTCACTTAGCCACCCTCGAGCTCTGGGCCTGAATGCCAGCATTTCTAAACTCCTGGCCTTTGAAATGCTGTCATTCAGGCTGGTGGACACAGACAGCTTATGTTGTTATGTATGTTGTTCCCAGCCGCCACTACTTCTCCAAGAGAGCCGTGCCTTCCCTGCACAACCAAGTATCCGATAAAATCAGGTGTGCACTGCGCAACGCCATCTGTGGCAAGGTCCACCTAACCACAGATACATGGACCAATAAGCACTGCCAGGGACGCTATATCTCCCTAACTGCACACTGGGTAAATGTAGTGGTGGCTGGGCCCCAGGTGGAGAGTTATTTGGCGCACGTCCTTCAGCCGCCAAGGATCGCAGGGCATCATTCTTTGCCTCCGGTAGCCTCATCCTCCTACTTGGCTTTCTCCTCCTCTTCTTCCACCTGTTCATCCAGTCAGCCACACACCTTCACCACCAACTTCAGCACAGCCCGGGGTAAACGTCAGCAGGCCGTTCTGAAACTCATATGTTTGGGGGACAGGCCCAACACCGCGCAGGAGATGTGGCGGGGTATTGAACAACAGACTGACGAGTGGTTGCTGCCGGTGGGTCTGAAGCCCGGCCTGGTGGTGTGTGATAATGGGCGAAATCTCGTTGCAGCCGGTCTCGAGACTAGCCAGTTTGACGCACATACCTTGCCTGGTGCATGTGCTGAATTTGGTGGTGCAGAAGTTCATTAACAACTACCCCGACATGTCAGAGCTGCTGCTTAAAGTGCGGGCCGTCTGTGCGCTTCCGGCATTCACATCCTGCCTCTGCTCGCCTGTCTGCGCTACAGCGTAACTTCGGCTTCATATGAGGCATGCCAACCAGGTGGAACTCCACCTTGCACATGCTGGAGAGACTGTGTTAGCAACAACAGGCCATAGTGGAGTTTCAGTTGCAGCACGCACGGGTCAGTCGCACTGTGGAGCAGCACCACTTCATGACCAATGACTGTGCCCTGTTTTGAGTACTCCACCAACATGGCCAGTGGCGATGAGGCTGTTATCAGCTTTACAATACCACTTCTATGTCTCTTTGAGAAAACACTTAGGGCGATGATGGAAGAGGAGGTGACCCAGGAGGAGGAGTAATTTTTAGCACTTTCAGGCCAGTCTCTTAGCAGTGGCTCAGAGTGAGGTTTTTTGCAAAAGCAGAGGCCAGGTACAAATGTGGCCAGCCAGGGCACACTACTGGAGGACGAGGAGGACGAGGATTAGGAGGTGGAGGAGGATGAGGATGAAGCATGTTCACAGCGGGGTGGCACCCAAGGCAGCTCGGGCCCATCACTGGTGCGTGGCTGGGCGGAAAAGGAGGACGATGACAATACGCCTCCCACAGAGGACAGCGCATGTTGGTAGACACGCTCCTGAGAGCATTCACAAATGTCATAGGGGAACAAGTGGAAGCCCAAGGTGAAGGCAGAGGAGGAGCAAGAGGTCGCCAACGCAGCTGTGTCACGGCCAGCTCTCTGAGGGCAGGGTTAGCATGGCAGAAATGTGGAAAAGTTTTGTCACCATGCCACAGCTAACTGCACCACCACCTGATACGGAACGTGTTAGCAGGAGGCAGCATTTCACTAACATGGTGGAACAGTACGTGTGCACACCCCTCCACGTACTGACTGATGGTTCGGCCCCATTCAACTTCTGGGTCTCCAAATTGTCCACGTGGCCAGAGCTAGCCTTTTATGCCTTGGAGGTGCTAGCCTTCCCGGCGGCCAGCGTTTTGTCTGAACGTGCATTCAGCACGGCAGGTGGCGTCATTACTGACAAACGCAGCCGCCTGTCCACAGCCAACGTGGACAAGCTGACGTTCTTAAAAATGAACCAGGCAAGGATCCCACAGGACCTGTCCATCCCTTGTGCAGAATAGACATTTATTACTACCTCCCCTTAACCATATATTCTTGTACTCCATGGCACTTCTTTATTGAATCCTCATTTTTAAATTTTACCATTATTTTGTGCGGCTACCCAAATTTGAATGAACCTCTCCTCCGTCTGGGTGCCAGGGGCCTAAATATCTGAACATACATTTTGCTGCCTTTTGCAGCCCTCCAGCCCTTTCCTGGGCGATTTTACAGCCTTTTTAGTGCCCAAAAGTTCGGGTCCCCATTGACTTCAATGGGGTTCAGGTTGGGGGTGAGGTTCGGATCCCGAACCCGAACATTTTCGGGAAGTTCGGCCGAACTTCTCGAACCCGAACATCCAGGTGTTCGCTCAACTCTACCCATAACATTTCGCTGGAAAAGAGACAGGGAAGTAAGACTCTATTTCAAAACAAAGCCTGTCTTACACAAAAAATTCCACATTTTCTGTATAAATGAATATTAACACAGCTGAAAAAATAAACTTTGCTTGGCTGTCTGAGAGGCCTTGTTTGGGTTACTGCTTCTTCTTATGGAGGATGCCGTGTATGCATGAGGAGTATCATAAGCCAGTCAATGTTCTTCTGGGTTTCTGCATAAAAATATAAATATATATATATATATATATATATATATATATATAATCATAGAAAAGAACGCAGCACTCTTTCAGACGTAAAAAAAGCGGTGACCATGACTGCGTCTACTGAGAGGATCCAATTTTTGGACACAGAGGTGTACGTGAGAGATGGACAGATTCATACTGATTTACATATTAAAGCAACGGATAAAAACACTCTACTGCATTACAACAGCGGTCATCCTAAGAGAATGATAGATTCCCTGCCGTATAGTCAGATGCTCCGCATCAAAAGGATTGTAGATGATGATGAGCATCTAAATATAGCTTTGACTGATATGGGAAGATCCTTTACTTCAAGGGGTTATCCCAAATCCTTGGTAAAAAAACATATGTCAAAAGTCAAGTCCCAATCAAGGGACACGATACGTACGAATAAACGAAAAAGGGATACTAATAGATTGCCTTTTGTATCCACATACAGTGTCTATAGTCCCAGAATAGAACGGATTGTCAGAAAACATTGGGGGGTCCTGAAGGGTGGATATCCGATGATCTCCGCCTTCCAGGATGCCCCACTAATGTCATATAGACGAAGTGGGAATATTGGTGATAGGATAGTCAAAACTGATACCTATAAATCACCCCGATGAGACAGACCTTTTTAGGAACACAAAGCAGAGGGAGTTATCCCTGCCTGAGATGTATAAACTGTAGGTACATGCAGAAAGGCAGACAATTTATACACCCTTTAACAAAAGAACATTTTGAAATTAAACAGTACCTTACCTGTGACTCATCGTGGGTGGTTTATGTTCTGTGGTGCCCCTGTAATCTATTATATGTGGGGGAAACTACCACTGAAATGAAAACACGCCTCAACAACCACAGGCAGAGCATTAGGGATCAGAGGAAAGATCTCCCGGTGTCAAAACACTTTTTTGAGAAGAAACACATGGAACAGCATCTAAAGTTTATGATTTTAGAACAGATTAACATGCCAAAAAGAAGGGGGGATAGAATATCGATACTGAAAAAGAGTGAGTTAAGGTGGATTTTCCGGTTAGATACACTTATGCCAAAGGGGTTAAATGTGGAGTTTAGGGTTACAGCAGGAATGATTAAGTAAATTAATGAGTACAGGCGTTATGATTCTATAGGCTGCTAATGATAGTCCTTGAAAAATTCTGGTTGCTATATAAAGTGATATGGCTAATGTTTGTGCAATAATGATATGATCTATATAGTTTATTATAATGAATTATAGTATGTGAGCTGACCAGGGTAATTAAGGTGTCGGCCCTTATACTTATTTGGGTTGCCGAATACACTACCCATTATCGACATAAATATTGTTTAACTGTCCCGTGAGGGGATTATGATGTTTGGTAAGAGGGGGTTGTGAGTTATATGGTGGTGTTGACAGATTGTACCGCTTCGCGTTTTTTCTGTGGAATTCACGAATGAATATGTTTTAAGATACCTCATGCTGGGGAACACGATGTCTATGCGCAGAACCACGTTTTTTTGCAATCAATTGTATTTTGACTAATCGCACCCTTTTTATACACACTTGTATGTAATTACACAGGATATGATACTAATGATTTCCTGCACAGGAGTATATATATGCACAACTATGCTATGTTTGTTCACTTGGCTTGATAATGGCTCTGTGAGAGAGCTGAAACGTTGCTGACACATGTGCTGAATAAATCACCGCTTTTTTTACGTCTGAAAGAGTGCTGCGTTCTTTTCTATGATTATATGCGGCTCTTGGACACGAGCGGACGCGTGCACCGTGTGTTAAAGTGGAGTGCAGCCTGATCGTATTGGAATATATATATATATATATATATATATATATATATTAGCACATCTTACAACTGCTGGCATCAGATAACCCATCGGATCATTTCCTGGCCTACAATACTTCGCACTTAAAGTATCTTGCAAAAGGCACTCTTCATGATGAGTACCCCCCAGACAACGCAAATTTATAGCTCAGAAAGCCAGAGTAGCAGACTAGGCTTTCTCTCTTCTCTCTCTGTTTCTAGAGTCTTTAAAGAATAAACTTTCCCATGTCTACATTTTGTCTAAAAACAGCCCTGCCAAGGTTATTTTGTTATTTTGCCTGGTAGGGAACTGTTGTTAAAATTTGAAAGCCACCCCTGCTGTTAGCCCCTGTGGATGCTTGTGGACAGACAGTAATGAGATGTGCATGTATGCTCGTCTGCAAAAGGGGACTCCTTACCATGATATACATGTATGTGATTTGTGGAAAAATTTAATATGTCAAGACAGAGATGCATTTATGGTTTATAATTTGTTCCTTATCTGAGAATGATATATATTTTTATTTTGTATGTGTCCATGTTATTATTTTTTATGATTATTTGTTGTACCTGTTTAATATGCTCAATATAAGAGACATCATGCAAACTTTCAATAAATGTATTCATTTTAAATCTTACATAGCTAAATCCATTTTATCTGGTCATGGGCTTCTGAACCCAGCAACGTTTTCTGTGTTTTGAAACTTATTAGGAGACTCTATCATGCCAAGCATTTAGAGCAAGATACCCTTAATCTACTCTTATCACTTGTAAACGAAAGCAAGGGATCCAATAGGCTCCCATGTAATCCATCTCTGTCAACTGCATTAAGGAAATTACCTGTCAAAAACATCATGGCTAGGATTGTGTGATTAAACACAAACTTAGAAAATGCTCAAGGGTACAATGAAAGCAGCTACAAAAAGTGCTTTCAATTGAGTTTTCTTCCATTATTTTGTGTCCACAAGCAATTGAAAAATGTTTAGAATAATGTGATTTAGCAATCAAATGTGGAGTAGCCATAGGACACAAATATAGATTACGCTTCAACATATTACAGAAAATGAATTTCTAATTCTTTCCTTCTGATATATATATATATATATATATATATATATATATATATTATGCTAGTTTAATTACATTTAACAATGCCAAAAATAATTTAAATTCAAACCGTGTGATAACTGAAAATAACGTAAATGGATGACTGAGGTTTGACACACAGGTGGATTAGTGCTATACCTTGTGTCTTGTAATAATCACTTAAGTATGCTGGTTTAAAGGGAACCTGTCATCAACTTTATGCTGATCTCACTGGGGGCAGCATACATTAATGACAGAAATGCTTATTTCAGCGGTGTGTCACTCATGAGCTAAAAGTAAGTGGTTGCTGAGAACCAGCATCATAATCATTGCAGCTTAGGCCTGGAAAAGACTCAAATCTACCAGACAAGAGTCATGGTTATTTCTTTTTTCCTGCTCTCCCGTGCATCTGCTGATGATTGGCAGTTCTCTCCTACAGGGAAAGGGAGAAAACTAGGTAGAAGACTGTCAATCACCAGGAGGTGGGCAGAGAGAGCAGGAATCGTTAATTTCTAACGATAATTTGTTTTCCCTTAGTCCTAACAGCAGCACAGATGGGGTTAATTGCCCCCCGTGGACTGGTAGGACCAGCGGAATATTTAATGAGCTCAAGAACCAATAAAACTCTTTTGTGCCCCATAAAAGAGGGCCCAGCCCTAATCTCCTTGTGTTAATAACAAGAATCTATATCTAGGGAGGGAAATTTGTGTGCTGCTGTTAGGACTAAGGGAAAACAAATTATCGTTAGAAATTAACGATTCCCTTACGTCCTACCAGCAGCACAGATGGGGACATAGCAAGAGGAACCCCTAGGAGGGCCCTGATGCCTTGCAGCACTTAAAACTGCTCGTCCAAAAGCCGAAAATTCTGCTACCTTAGCATCTAACCTATAATGTGCTATAAAGGTAGACTCAGAGCTCCAGGAAGCTGCCCTACAGATCGTCTCTAAAGGAAGAAGGCTTCTCTCCGCAACCGAGGTGGCAACAGCCCTGGTAGAATGGGCTCTGACAAAATCTGGAGGGTCCAAGGATTGAGAAAGAAATGACTCCTTGATGGCTTCCTTAATCCAACGACTTAAGGTCGTTTTAGATGCTTTACGGCCCTTGGACTTACCGGCAAACAGGATAAACAGGTTCTCATCTATCCTGAACTCCTTAGATCTATCCACATAGATCTGGAGGCATCTCGATATATCCAGAGGATGTCTCTCTGGGGAACTGGAGGAGGAAGAATACAAAACAGGTAAAGATATGACCTGATTAATATTGTGGAAGGAAGGTACCTTAGGACGGAAGCTAGGTAGATACCTCAGCAGTACCCGATCCTGTAAGAAAATTGTATAGGGAGCCAGGGCCGAGAAGGCTTGAAGCTCCGAAACTCTTTTAGCAGACGTGATTGCTAACAAAAAATAGCTTTCAAAGCCAAAAACTTAAAACTTACCTCCTCCAAAGGTTCAAAGGGGTGAGATGACAACCCCTCGAGAACTACTGATAAGTCCCATTGTGGGATGGGCTTCAGTACTGTAGGCTTTAATCTTTCTGCTCCTTTGAGAAAGCGCTTAATTAGCGGGTCCCGAGAATAAGGCCTGTTAAGGCAGGCCGATACTGCTGCCAACTGTACCTTCAGAGTGGCTGGAGCAAGTCCTTTGTCAAGGCCTTCCTGGAGAAATTGTAGAATTCCATGTATAGGCGGATCTGCAGACGCCATACCTTTAGATACACACCATGAAGAGAAGATTCTCATGATTCTGGTGTAGGCTTTGTTTGTGGATTCAGCCCTTGAATGCGATAAAGTTCTCAGTACCGCTTCTGAGAGCCCTCCTACTCTGAGGAGGGACTGGTCAACCTCCAGGCTGTCAGGTTGAATCTGTGCAGATCTGAGCAGAGATGTGTGCCCCACGACACCAGGGTCTGCTCTGGGGGGAGTCGCCAAAATTGTCCCTGACTCATCAACATGAGTTGGGTAAACCAGGATCTCTTGGGCCAAAACGGTATGATGGCTATGACCGTTGCCTGATCCTGACGAATCTTCATCAATACCCTCGGTATCATGGAAAAGGGAGGGAAGATGTATGCCAGCCATAACCTCCATGGTATTGACAGAGCATCTATCGCCAAGGGTTTGTCCTCCCTGTAGAGGGAGCAGAACCTCGGGACTTTGGCGTTGAACCTCGTTGCCATGAGATCCACCTCTGGCAAACCCCATCTGCGAACTAACTGCTTGAAGATCTCCGGATGGAGAGCCCATTCCATAGTGGGTAGTCCTCGACTGAGGCGATCTGCTATCATATTGAGGGATCCTCGAATGTGGACTGCAGATAGATGGGTAAGGTTCGACTCTGCCCACCGAAGAATCATTCCCATCTCGGCTAGGAGGGAGGAGATCTTGTGCCGCCCTGCTTGTTTATGTATAACACTGCAGTCATGTTGTCTGACTGGACCCTCACTGCCCTGAGTTGGAGCTGAGGGGCAAAATACAGGAGGGCTAGCCGGATAGCTCGCATTTCCCGAAGATTGGAGGAAAACAGCCGCTCCTGAGGAGACCAAGTCCCGCTGACTTGGGACTCTAGCAGATGCGCGCCCAGCCTACTTGGGATGCGTCTGTAGTCAATATCACCCAGGATGGCTGGGTGATAGACTTGCCCTCTGGTAGGTAAAACCACCACTTGAGGGAGAGGCGAGTTTGCAGGGGCAAAATGTATAGGGAATCCAGCCCCGCCGGGTTCCATCCCATTTGAGCAGGACCTCCGATTGTAGGGGACGGAGGTGCCAAAGAGCCCACGGGACCGCATCCGCGGCCGCTGACATGAGCCCCACCATCCTCATCAACGTGCGGATCTTTACCCGCCGAGGAACAAACAGGAACCTGGCTAGGTCCTGGATCCGATCTCTCCTTTCGGATGTTAAATGGAGAGACATGGTCACCGAGTTGACGATGAAGCCTAGGAAAGTCTTGGTAGTGGAAGGATCCACGCTGGACTTCTGCCAGTTGACGATCCATCCTAAGCGCATCAGGAAAGAGATGGCTAGACGAAGATGGTGGATTAGAACTGGAACCGAGGAGGCTAGTAAAAGCCAGTCGTCCAGGTAAGGAATGATAGTTACCCCTTGGAGTCTCAAAGCTGCTACCACCGCCACTACCACCTTTGTGAAGGTGAGGGGTGCAGATGAGATTCCGAAAGGGAGGGCTGTAAACTGAAAGTGTCTTACCTCCCTGACAGTAGAACCGCAATTCTCAGATACTTTCGAGAAGTTGGGTGAATTGGTACATGCAAATAGGCGTCTTTGAGATCCAACGTAGCCATGACATCTCCAGGCTTTAGAATGTGGGTAACTGACTTTATGGTTTCCATACGAAACTTTGTCTTCCTTACAAATCGATTGAAATATCTCAAATCGATAATCATCCGGAGATCTCCTGTCTTTTTGGGTACCAGAAAACTGGTGAATAAATCCTAAGCCCCGCTCCCCTGCCGGAACTTCCTCTAGGGCTCCTTTGGATATATAATCTCGGATGTACGTTTCCAGAATGACTTGTCTGTCTGGCTGGAGACGTTGGGTCCTGACAAACCTCTCTGGAGGAGAAGAAGTTAGGTCTATGCGATAGCCTTGAGAGATGATGTTGACGACCCACGGATCTGGAATCTCTTGACTCCAAATGTTCTTGAAGTGGGAAAGTCGTCCTCCCACTGGGATATGAGGAACTGGTACGGGAACTCCAGGGGAGAGATGGCAGGGGTAGCGGGGTCAACCGAGAGCCTCGGAGAGGCCCATAGTCAGGAGGGTCTTGCCTCCTTGGCACCCTTGCGAGGACGCTCGCAAACTTGCGTTGTGCCCCCAAGATCTTCCAGGTCTGGACTGTTGGCCCGTTCTACTGGAACGCTCCTGCCTGCCTCTACCCCGAAAGGGCTGTTGAGGAAGGGATTTCCCTTTTATCGGAAAGGCCTTCCATAATTTTATCTAATTCCGCGCCAAAAGGCGGGCGGGTTCAAAGGGGAGCGCACAGAGGTTAAACTTGGATGCGTTGTCCGCGATCCAAGGTTTAAGCCATAAAGGCCTTCTTGCTGCCGAGACTAGAGCCATGGTTTTGGCTGCTAGTTTTAGCTGGATTTGGGCAGTATCGCACAAAAATCAATCGCCAGGTTAGCGGATTTGAAGGACGCCAAGATGTCATCCCTTGAGACGCTCTGATCCACGTCCGTCTGGATCTGATTGAGCCTAGCGCGGAGGAAAGATGAAACTTCTGAGGCTGCTATGGATGTAGATGCTGAAGCTGCGGCCGCCACGTAACTCGCCTCAAGGTGCCCTCTGCCCTCCTATCCAGGGGGTCTTGCAGACTCGACCCATCGTCCGCAGGTACCAGAGTGCGTTTCGACAACTTGGCTATGGCCATGTCTACCTTAGGTATGGAACCCCACGATTCCGCTAAGGTTTTTGCCATGGGGAACATGGTCTTAAATCTTCTGGTTAAGACCGGCCCCTTCTCAGGCATTTTCCATTCGGTCTGCATTACCGAAACAAGGGTCTCATCCGCCTTAAAGACACGCTGTGCCCGACCGGCGGGATCGCAAGACTCCCCCATGTCAACATCATGGTCCCCCGACCTGATGGACTTAAGAAGCTTCTGAGTCTTCTCAGGAGGGAAGAGACAGGAAGCAGGATCCTCGTCATCCGAAGAGGAATCCACGGATATAGCGGCGGGTCTCTCCGGTGCCGCAATCTCCATAGGCATCGGGTCTCTACCAATGGGGTTAGAAGACGCAGGTAATCTTTCATCCAGAAGGTTGACCACGCCTCTAATGGATTCATCCACATACGTTCTTGCCCATTGATACATATCTTGCATGGTCGGTTCCGATGCAGCTTGGGACCTCCTACAACTTTCACAACGGGAGTACGGATAGGTATCCTCCAGGGGAGTGTTGCACTCGAAGCATACTAGGTGCTTCTTTTTCGTAGCGGACTTACGGTGGGAGTCCGACTCCTTAGAAGATGCCATCACTGCTAAAAAAACAGATAGTTAACAACTATTCTGATAACTACATAATAAGGAGAGAATAGATAGTAGGAGGCCCACCAGGATGTAAAGCAATAGTGGGTATTGAAAACACACAAGCAAGCTATGACACAGGCAAAGCACTGCAGAAACACAGGGAACTCTGGAGCTAACTCAAAGAGCTGCGCAACCAGAGAAAGACTGCCAGAAAATGAGGAGCTTAAATAGCCCACCCACAAGAGGGGGCGTGGCTACAGCAGTAAATCAACCCTAACTGCTAATAGGAAAACCTTGATAAGAAGGACTAAACCTTCTGACTAACTCAAAGACGCTCCCCTCCAAAATTTTATGTTTTAAACATTAAATACTGAAGCACCAGCCTTAGCAAAGGCTGGTGACATCTTTAACTTGCGCCAAACGTCCCGGTGACGTCATCCTCTTGTGCCGAGCAGCGCGGCACCGTCATCACCTAAGCGCCGCGCGGCCCGGCGACGTCATCACCCTGCGCCAGAGGCCGGAGACGCCGGAACAGGGCAGCACGTGCGAACTCATCCAGAGCGCGATCTCTCCTTTCGGTGCAACCGCCACATAGAGCCCCGCCTTCACCAGGGGAGAAGAAGACTCCTACCCCGAGGTATACGGAAGGGAATGCGGAGGTGGAGGAAAGGGAGAGGGAGACCGAGACAGACTCGGTCCCCCAGAATCCCCATAGGGAAAAATAACCCTAAAGAGGGAAAAAATAAGAAGAAAAAAACAGTTTCCCAAGAGGGAAACCTCCGTCTAGTCCACAGTCCGGAAGGACATAAAAAAACACAAGGAGATTAGGGCTGGGCCCTCTTTTATGGGGCACAAAAGAGTTTTATTGGTTCTTGAGCTCATTAAATATTCCGCTGGTCCTACCAGTCCACGGGGGGCAATTAACCCCATCTGTGCTGCTGGTAGGACGTAAGGGAATGTATGAATAACCATGACTCTTCTCAGGTGGCCGTGACTCTTTTCCAGGCCCATTCTACAATGATTGTGATACTGGTTCTTGGCAACCACTTACTTTTAACTTTTAAATGCTGAAAATCAACCGCTGAAATCAACTCACCTGTCTGTACTTTATGCTGCCGTTAGTATGGGCAGCATAAAGTTGATGACAGGTTCCCTTTAATTAGATTTAACAAAAGTTGTGACTGTGTGCAAACAGAAAATGTGTATATATGTGTATATATGTGCATATATATATATATATATATATATATATTGTGGGGAGTCGCTCTGGTAGACAGCGGTGCGGGTGCAGTACCGAGGCAAAACAAAGAGTCCAGGATGTGCAATAAACAGTGTTTTATTCACACTGACACAAAAATACACAGCAAACAGTCTTTCGGTGGTAATTCACACATGTCAGAAACAAGGAGGCAAAACAAAACAGGCCAACACAGGTTTAGTCACCTGGGAGGTGTAGGTGCAGGTTCGCACCAGGCTGTCGGCCCAGCCGCAGGAGAATCCACCTTCAGGTAGCCAGAAACAAAGGCCACCTCCTTGCTGAGCTCTTTCCTCCAGGACAGAGAACTCCAGAGCCCTGTTAGCAGCTCCAGGATAATCACCACCTCAGACACAGCTGCTGGCTGTGTTTTATACCCAGCCCAAAACCAGGACTGGATCGTGGGAGCAGCCACCCACCCTACACTTTAGCTGCTCCCGGTAAGAGCCGGCCCGGATCGGCTTTGCAGCCATGCTATTTAACAGAGTCAAACAGCACTAGCTGCTGCAGACAAAAAACCCGGCTCTTACCTCACCGAGGCCAGCAACCTCGGTGACACGTACCTGCCATCAAATATGACACCTTGCACCCTCTTACACCCCCCTTTGTTCAACCCTGAGGGGGTGAACACACGTGAGGCAGTGGACGCAGGACAGGGCATCTGCGTTACCCTGCAAGCGGCCTGCCCTGTGTTCCACAGAGAATTTGAAATTTTGAAGGGATAGGAACCACCTGGTGACCCGAGCATTCCTCTCCTTGGCCTGACTCATCCACTTGAGAGGGGAATGGTCGGTCACCAGACGGAACCTCCTCCCTAACAGGTAGTAGCGGAGAGATTCGAGTGCCCACTTGATAGCCAGGCACTCCCTCTCCACTATACTATATCTGGACTCGGCGGGACTGAGCTTACGGCTCAGGAAGACAACGGGATGTTCTTCCCCGTTGACCTCCTGAGACAGTACCGCACCCAGGCCTACCTCCGAGGCATCGGTCTGTACGACAAACTCCTTGTTGAAGTCGGGTGTCACCAAAACCGGGGACCCACACAGGGCTGACTTCAACGCGGAGAAAGCCTCCTCCGCCTTCTCACTCCAGCTAACCCTTCCAGACTTTCGTCCCTTCAACAGGTCTGTCAATGGCGCTGCTATTGTGGCAAAGTGGGGCACAAACCTCATGTAGTATCCTACAATCCCCAGGAACGACTTTACCTGCCTGGTGGTGACCGGTCGGGGCCAGTTACGAATGGCCTCTACCTTAGTTACCTGAGGTTTGATGACTCCCCGCCCAATGACATACCCCAGATATTTGGTCTCTTCCAACCCAATCGCACACTTTTTTGGATTGGCGGTTAGTCCAGCTTTCCTCAGGGCATCCACTACCGCCTGCACCTTGGGTAAATGGCTTTCCCAGTCGGTGCTGTGGATGACTACATCATCTAAGTAGGCCGAGGCGTACCGACGATGTGGTCGCAGCACTATGTCCATTAACCTTTGGAAAGTGGCGGGGGCGCCATGCAGGCCAAAGGGTAACACCTTGTAGTGATACAGGCCCTGCGGGTAACAAACGCGGTTTTTCCTTAGCCGACTCCGTTAAGGGTACCTGCCAGTACCCTTTAGTGAGGTCCAGCACAGAAAAATAACGGGCTTGTCCTAAATTTTCAACAAGCTCGTCTACTCGGGGCATGGGATACGCGTCAAACTTGGATACTTCATTTAACTTGCGAAAGTCGTTGCAGAACCGCAACGTCCCATCCGGCTTGGGTATTAGGACTATGGGACTGGCCCACTCACTTTTCGACTCCTCAATGACATCGAGCTTCAACATTAACTGCACTTCCTCCGCGATGGCCCGCCGCCGAGCCTCGGGTACCCGGTATGGTTTTAACCGGACTTTGGCCTGCGGCTCAGTGACGATGTCATGTCGGATGAGAGACGTGCGGCCAGGGAGGTCCGAGAACACATCCGTGTTTCGACTGAGGAACTCCCTGACTTCCTGAACTTGTTTGGAAGACAGGCTGACTGCAATTTTCACCGTGGTTACTGCTTCACAGGCCTCGAACTGTGGGGCTGGACCCTTTTCACCTAGAAGCCCTGGCCGGGGGCTGTGGTCGTCGGCCGCGTCCCTATCTTTCCACGGCTTAAGTAAATTCACGTGGTACACCTGCTCCGGCTTGCGCCGCCTGGCTGGTGTACTTTGTAATTTACTTCCCTACCTTCTCGATCACCTCATAGGGGCCCTGCCACCTAGCTAGGAATTTGCTGTCAAGGGTGGGTACCAGAACCAAAACCCGATCTCCCGGATTGAAGTCCCGTACCCGAGCCTGACGATTGTACACCCTACTCTGGGCTTGTTGCGCTGCCTCCATATGCTCCCGGACCAAGGGCAACACCCTTTCCATCCGTTCCTGCATCTGGGCGACATACTCAATGACACTTTTGTGGGGGACAGGCTGTTGTTCCCATGCTTCCTTGGCGATATCCAACAGGCCCCGAGGGTGTCTGCCATAAAGCAGTTCGAAGGGCGAGAACCCAGTAGAGGCCTGGGGCACCTCTCGCACTGCGAACATGAGATAGGGCAGAAGCAGGTCCCAGTCCTTCCCATCTCTAGACACCACCCTCTTTAACATATTTTTTAGAGTTTGGTTAAACCTCTCCACAAGACCGACTGTTTGCGGATGGTAAACGGACGTCCGTAACTGCTTTATATGCAACAATTTACACAGTTGCCTCATTACTTTGGACATAAAAGGGGTCCCTTGGTCTGTCAGAACCTCTTTTGGCAGGCCCACACGGGAAAACATCTCCATTAACTCTTTGGCAATGAGCTTAGCTGAGGTATGTCGCAGAGGCACCGCCTCCGGATACCGAGTGGCATAGTCGAGAACTACCAGAATGTGTTGGTGGCCCCTGGCAGACCTTGGTACAGGCCCAATTAAATCCATAGCGATTCGCTCAAACGGTACTTCAATAATTGGCAGAGGTACCAGAGGACTACGGAAATGTGGCTGGGGGCTAGTTATCTGACAGGTTGGACAGGACTTACAATAATTTTCTACCTCCTTGAACACACTGGGCCAATAAAACCGCTGCAGTATGCGGTCCTGGGTTTTCTGCCACCCCAGGTGTCCCCAAGAACATGTTGGTGGGCAAGCTCCATGACAAGCTTGCGATACGCTGTGGGCACCACCAACTGTTCAACAGGTTCACCTCGGATTTGGTTCACCCGATACAACATATCCTGCAGAACAATGAATCGCGGAAACATTAATTCAGCCCCTGGTTTCTGGGGTTTACCATCAATTTCCAGCACATTCTCCCAGGCCCTGGTTAGGGTTTGGTCCCGGTGTTGTGCGGTCCCAAAATTTTCCCCGGAGACATTGAGGTCTGCCAACTCAGGCCCCGGTGGCAAGTCCTCCGTGTCTCCCACCATTACACTCAGTGGGGTTGTCTCCCCCACTACCGCTGGCCCTTCAGACTCGGACTCCCAGGGTTCTGGCCTTCCAGGGGTATCAGGCCACTCAGCTAGGGTTACCCCTGTCTCAGGGCTATTAGTCACTTTCATCTCAGGCCACAGTGACGCAAAACCAGGGAAGTCTCTCCCAATTATTAGTTCATACGGTAGCTTTGTGGAGATCGCCACTTCACAAGTCCAGGTGCCGGCCGCCGTGGACAGAGACATTACAGCAGTGGGATAGTCCTTTAAGTCTCCGTGTATGCACACCACACCAACTTTCCGGCCCGTATACTGGGTGGGCTGTACCAGGGCAGCACTTACCAGGGTTACCAGGCTCCCTGAGTCCAACAGCGCCACTGCCAGGTTATCCCCGACTTGCACCTGGCACAGATGACGATTGTCTATTGTCTCGGGGTGCCGGTCGCACACAGTCTCCGGGCATACATGGAAGCCCGGTACCCATAATTAGTCTCCATGGGTTCCCCCGATGGGGACAGTTGGCCCTATGTGTCCAGGCTCCCGACACTGCCAGCAGACCACTGGGGATGGATCTGCAAGGGTACATCCCGGGCGGGTTTGGCCGGCCGCCGGGACTGGGGTGGAGATTTCCGGGGTTTGACTGGCCCCCTCCCAAAAGAACCCCCTGCAGGTTTCTGGTGGCCTCATATCGCTCCACCAGGTCGACCATCTCAAGGGCATTGGTGGGGGATACCTGGCCGATCCAGTGCTGAAGGGGGTAAGGCAAGGCCCTCCAAAACATGTCAGCCAGCAGACGGTCCAGCATAGCAGTCGGACTTAGAATGTCAGGCTGCAGCCATTTTGCAACCGGTGCAGCAACTCATAGTACTGCGGCCTGGCGGGTTCAGCCGCTTTAAAGTCCCACTGGTGGACCCGCTGAGCCCGGACCAACACGTTTACCCCCAGTCTGGCCAGGATCTCCCCTTCACCGTGGAATAGTCAGCAGCCTGGTCATCTGCCAAATCAAAAAAAACTTGCTGGGGTCCGGATGCCAGGAACGGAGCAACCACCTCGGCCCACTGGTCACGGGGTAACTTTTCCCTCACGGCGACCTTCTCAAAGACCGCCAGGTATGTCTCCACGTCGTCTGCGGGGGTCATCTTTGGGATCGCCGCACGGACCGCTTTCCGGGCATCATGGACGTGGTGGGACGCTCCTGCCGCCTGTAACGCCATCACATGTTGTAGCAGTAGCTGGTTGGTCTCCCGCTGCTGCACGTTAGCCTCTATGAGAGCCTTCACAGCAGCCTCCATGTTGCCAGAAATTCCTGCTTGCAACTTTGCTGGCTTAACATATATCATATAAATATGTGTAATGGGTGGCTCACTCTGCAAAGGAGATAGGAATGTGGGTGCACTAACGTCCAAATATGGGTACTCACCGGACCCACAAAAAATGGTCTATAAGTTCAACAACAAAAATGGACAGGCACACCAAATCTGGTCAGAAGAAATTTGATATTCACAGTCTAGTCCGTACTAAAAATTTATTGTATGTAAGATAGTATAAAAGATAAAAAGGAGTGTGCAAGTATCCGGCTTAGGATAAAACATGGAGAGACGGATAAGACGACCGTAATCAAAGTCCATCCATCCGACCGTCCATTGGTCATCCAAGTCAGTGAATGCCGTACACTCCAAATAATTTCACAATAGTACACCTATTCGAATATCACAGGAAAGTGCTGGTGCAGAAGGTTATAAAAATAATAAATTAATTGATTAAAAGTACATATAATTCATACACAATTGGTCCATAAAAATCCTCAAGTGATTAATGTCTAAGGTTCATCCCAGGTCTGGAACAAATAGATGTTGGAAGTCGCAGTTGGTTCAGTCAGATCTATCTAAACCTATTTGTTATCCTGTGTTCCTCCGTTGGACAGTCCAGAGACGGAGTGATTGTGAGAGAGATCCTCTATAAACATACGCAATAGTTCATGTATAGCCCCTAATGTTCGATATTGATAATGATAGATATTGTCATTCCTCTGTGGATTTCATATATTTGAAAGGTCTCACCCGCTCAGACGGTCTCGGTCTCCCACTTCTGCAGGGATCATACACGGTGCTGCGACTCCTTCGCAGTCGGTAACGCACCGCTGCTCCCGGCTCCTTCTCACCACAGTGGCGTCCCACGTGGTGTAGCGCAGAGCGTCTTACCTCAGAGGCACGCTGATGGTAGGCGGGCTTGGAAGGACGCTGGAGGTGGGCGGGCTTGGAAGGATCGCTGATACTTTCAATAGACTGCCGTCTTATCCACTTAGGTTTTAGTGGAAATTTCACTCTAGAGTTTTCTCCTGCAGGAAAGAGCAAATATGGGGGTTTCTGATGCCAAACTCGTTTCGGGATCGTCTCGTCCCTTCCTCAGTGGCTAAACCCCACTGGCGTCCCCATCAGATTATTTATAGTCCCTGATCCAATTCACTTTGGGTCTCTCTGAAACATTGGGGTGGATTTCTGTGGGACTGGATTGACATTCCTCACTCTATTCTATTAAATGATGTCCATTCATTATTTATAACACGAACAAATAAAAGAATAAAATATACGATAAATATCCTAATAGCATATGAGTATATATATATAAATAAATAAATGTCAATACAAAATACATGTTATGTGTGTAGCGGCTTTCGTATTTGTCTTTCTTGACATTTTAACCCCATAACGGAGATGTCCATATTTGTTTATTTGATAAGCTGATTCACGGGCTTCCAGTAAATGATTGTACAATCCCCCTACACCTTGAATGATGCAATAGGAAGGATAGAAAGGTGGGTTTTTGACGCAAAGGGGGGACCCAGGGTGTATACAACAAAACCATGGGTTCCACCGTCTGCGCCAACCACCCACCCCCTACAGAAAACCGAAAATCTCATAGTCGGCATTCAGACCCTTCGGCATTAAATCGAAAATCCTTCTGGATTCGATCCGGGACATTCGGCATAAATGGTCTCCCCCTCTCCAATGTCTCTCAACTCTCTCCAGGGCTGTATACGTCAAACCTGTCGGGTCTTTGTTGTGGACTTTTTTAAAATGGTTTGAGAGAGTATGTTTGTCATAGCCCTTCTTTATATTAGCTATATGTTCAGCCACTCTTTTTTTCAAAGTCCTTTTAGTCCTCCCCACGTATTGCTTTTTGCATGGGCATTCTATAAGGTATATAACATTGGTAGAGTCACATGACAGGCTTTCCTTAATCTCATGAATATAGGCGCTATTCGTCGATTTCTTTACAGTGGTTTTCTTTTCAAATTTGGTAATCTTACAATTGGGGCATCTGCCACATCTAAAAAAGCCTTTAAGGCCCAACCATTTCTGGATATTCCCATTTTGTTTACTAGACCTCTTCACAGTAGGTGCTACCTTGATGCCCAGGTTTGGAACCTTTGTAAAGGTGATTGAGGGGGTAGGACTTATCATGGTGCCGATGGTTTTGTCACTTGTAATTAGGTGCCAGTGTTTCTCTATAATTTTTCTAACCTCCCTATATTTTATATTGTAGGGTAGAATTATACGGATTTTCTCATCTTCATTGTTTTTCATATTAACTTTTTCCTCAAAAAACTCCTTCCTTTCTAAGTTCCTGACTTGCTGCAGCGCCCCTTCCACTGTTTTGTTAGGATATTTCTTCTCTAAAAATTGAGTTTTCATTTTCGCCGCCTCTATTTCAAAATCACATTCTTTCGTACAGTTCCTCTTGATTCGTCTGAACTGTCCGAATGGAATGTTCAAAAGCCAGTTAGGTAAATGACAGCTGTCATAATAAATATAGCTATTTTTGCTCACTGTTTTTTGAAATGTGGTGCAAATTAGTTCTCTCCCTTCTTTTTTTATTTGAAGGTCTAGGAATTCTACCGTTTCCCTACTAATATTAGATGTAAATTGTAAATTTCTGTCGTTAATGTTGATTTCTTCCAGGAAAAGGTGCAATGTTTCCTCTCCACTCCGCCAAATGAACAGGATATCGTCGATGTACCTCTGCCATAGCACCAGATCCACCCCAAGTCTGGGTCTGATGACTTCATATTCCCAATCCGTGCCTCTGAGGTAAGACGCTCTGCGCTACACCACGTGGGACGCCACTGTGGTGAGAAGGAGCCGGGAGCAGCGGTGCGTTACCGACTGCGAAGGAGTCGCAGCACCGTGTATGATCCCTGCAGAAGTGGGAGACCGAGACCGTCTGAGCGGGTGAGACCTTTCAAATATATGAAATCCACAGAGGAATGACAATATCTATCATTATCAATATCGAACATTAGGGGCTATACATGAACTATTGCGTATGTTTATAGAGGATCTCTCTCACAATCACTCCGTCTCTGGACTGTCCAACGGAGGAACACAGGATAACAAATAGGTTTAGATAGATCTGACTGAACCAACTGCGACTTCCAACATCTATTTGTTCCAGACCTGGGATGAACCTTAGACATTAATCACTTGAGGATTTTTATGGACCAATTGTGTATGAATTATATGTACTTTTAATCAATTAATTTATTATTTTTATAACCTTCTGCACCAGCACTTTCCTGTGATATTCGAATAGGTGTACTATTGTGAAATTATTTGGAGTGTACGGCATTCACTGACTTGGATGACCAATGGACGGTCGGATGGATGGACTTTGATTACGGTCGTCTTATCCGTCTCTCCATGTTTTATCCTAAGCCGGATACTTGCACACTCCTTTTTATCTTTTATACTATCTTACATACAATAAATTTTTAGTACGGACTAGACTGTGAATATCAAATTTCTTCTGACCAGATTTGGTGTGCCTGTCCATTTTTGTTGTTGAACTTAACATATATCATGCACTTTAGCAAAAAAAACTTCGGCGTTCACGCCAGCCTCACTGCGCATGCCCGCATCCGACACCAAATGTGGGGAGTCGCTCTGGTAGACAGCAGTGCGGGTGCAGTACCGAGGCAAAACAAAGAGTCCAGGATGTGCAATAAACAGTGTTTTATTCACACTGACACAAAAATACACAGCAAACAGTCTTTCGGTGGTAATTCACACATGTCAGAAACAAGGAGGCAAAACAAAACAGGCCAACACAGGTTTAGTCACCTGGGAGGTGTAGGTGCAGGTTCGCACCAGGCTGTCGGCCCAGCCGCAGGAGAATCCACCTTCAGGTAGACAGGAACAAAAGCCACCTCCTTGCTGAGCTCTTTCCTCCAGGACAGAGAACTCCAGAGCCCTGTTAGCAGCTCCAGGATAATCACCACCTCAGACACAGCTGCTGGCTGTGTTTTATACCCAGCCCAAAACCAGGACTGGATCGTGGGGAGCAGCCACCCACCCTACACTTTAGCTGCTCCCGGTAAGAGCCGGCCCGGATCGGCTTTGCAGCCATGCTATTTAACAGAGTCAAACAGCACTAGCTGCTGCAGACAAAAAAACCCGGCTCTTACCTCACCGAGGCCAGCAACCTCGGTGACACGTACCTGCCATCAAATATGACACCTTGCACCCTCTTGCAATATATATATTTGTGGTCGGGGCTAAACATGAAGGAATGACCCCTACCTACTGGATACCTAAAAGCGGTTAGAATTATGCCGGAACCGCGACGCTAAAGGGACGCCTGAAGGGGGGCATCCCCTGGTGTGAGATAGTGAAAGTAAGGGTGGGTACGCTGGAAACGACGTTCACTTTGGGAGGGGACGCCCGGCCAGATATAGTCATTAATCGCCCCTCCCACAAATACAGGCCAATAAACCGGCCTTAACACACATATAAATATATATATATATATATATATATATATATATGTTAAAAGATGGCTTCACAATTCATCATAAACTAATAGCAAAAAAATAGGAAAAGGAGCTCATTCCCAAAAAAATTGAATGAAGGAAGCACTTGCAGTGCCCTGAATAAAAGGAGACTGGTAACTCCATGAGAGGCAGTATCTGTAATGTTAGGGACTCTTGTGCGGAAGCCACCGTGACGTGGTACTTGGGCCCGACATACTTTTGATCAAAAATGTGCACTAAGTGCTTCCTTCATTCCATTTTTTTTTAGGAATGAGCCCCTTTTCCTATTTTTTGCTATTAGTTTATGATGTATTGTGCAGCCATCTTTTAACCAACCTTGTTTGCCTTATGGCTATGCACTTGTGAGTGTAGATACATATTTGCTTAGTCTGAACTCTGTTTTATAGTATACATTGAGGGTGGCGCTTCTTTTGGACTGAGCAACACCCAGGTCCATGGGACTTCTCAGCACAAAAGCAATTTAGCTGGTTCCTGCAGTGCCCTGAATAAAAGGAGACTGGTAAGTCCATGAGAAGCAGCATCTGTAGTGCATTATGGATATGCACTTGTGAGTGTAGATGCATATCTGCTTAGTCTGAACTCTGTCTTATAGACTAATATATATATATATATATATATATATATATATATATATACTGTATATCTATCCATCTATCTATCTTAATTATATTTTGAACTCAGTGAAAATAGGGAAGCAAATTGAAAGTATTTGCTTGCAGGTAGCTGCACCTACACTTTTGAAAGCAGGCACAGCCAGCCACAGGTTCTGTCCTCTCTCCCTAACTGTCATCTTCCCTATTTCTCGCTATTGTTACACAACACACACAATTATTTTTTGGAATACTATACTTTCCCTTGATTGATTGATTGATTGATTGATTTCTGACTGTCCCTGACTCCATAAGTTGCAGTACAATAAACAATGGCTCGGGCAGCATATCCAGGTAAATCCCTTTATTGGGAATTGCTCACATACAAAAACGTGTCCACAGCAGTTGCTACGTTTATCACTTATCAAAGCCTTTGTCAAGCACCAAGTGACCTCCTTATGCCCACGTATTTAAAGACCAAACAACACCTCTTCCAATGTGGCTGTCCAATCAAATTGTGCATCTCATTAATTCAATATAGATTTCATACAATACATCACAGATATAAATACATATTGTGTATACCTCCAGTGGCGGATTAACATAGGGGCGTTCGGGTCGGCAGCCCCGGGCCCGGCATCACTGGGGGGCCCAATGCCGACCCGAGCGCCCACATACTGCGGCGGGGCACAGGAGCGCATAGTTCCCTGCCCCGCCGCTGATCAACACCATAGGCTTCAGGCCTAGTAGGCATGAGGCCTATGTGGTAGTATATTCCCGGTGCAGGCGTACGTGATGACATCATCACGTGCCTGCGCCGCCGCAGGACAATGAGGATTGCGCGCCTGCGGCCTGCCTCACCATCCCGAACCCAGGTAAGTATTAGCTTTTAGTTGTTGTTTTTTTTTTCTGTGTGTGCCTTTGGGGGCCAGAGGAGGACATAGGGGCAGTGTGGGGCGCAGTATAGGTGCAGATTATTACATGGGGGCAAATAATTTCATTGGGAGCAGATTATTACATGGGGGCAAATTACTTCATAGGGGTGCAGTGTGGGGGCAAATTACTTCATGGGGGCAGTGTGGGGCAAATTACTTTATGGGGCAGTGTGACGACAAATTACTTCATGGGGGCAGTGTGGGGGCCAAATATTTTCATGGGAGGGCAGTGTGGAGGCGAATTACTTTATGGGAGCAGTGTGGAGGAAATTACACTATGGGGCAGTGTGGAGGAAATTACTATATGGAGCAGTATAGGGAAATTACTATATGGAGGCAGTGTGGGGAAATTATTATATGGGGCAGTGTGGGGAAATTATTATATGGGGCAGTGTGGGAAATTATTATATGGGGCAGTGTAGGGAAATTATTATATGGGGCAGTGTGGGGAAATAACTATATGGGGCAGTGTGGGAAATTATTATATGGGGCAGTGTGGGGAAAATTATTGTATGGGGGCAGTGTAGGGAAATTATTATATGGGGGCAGTGTAAGGAAATTATTATGTGGGGGCAGTGTGGGGAAATTATTATGTGGGGGCAGTGTGGGAAATTATTATATGGGGGCAGTGTGTGGGAAATTATTATGTGGGAGCAGTGTTGGGGAAATTAGGGGCATTGCTATTAGGGGACATTATTTTTGGGGACACTATACAGGCATTATTACATGGAGCACAATATAGGGTGTTGTTGTTATAACTGGGGGCACTCTAGGGGACATTATAACTGCTGTAGACACTATAGGGACCTTTGGGATAATTTATAAAGCTGGTGTAAAGTAGACCTAGCTTAGTAGCCCACAGCAACAGATTCCACCTTTCATTTTTCGCAGCTCCTTTGGAAAATGAAAGGTGGAATCTGATTGGTTGCTATGGGCAACTAAGCCAGTTCTACTTTACACCAGTTTGATAAATAACCCCAATTATGAGAAATCTAATGTGTTTGTGTAACAAACTCTGTAGAGACGAGAATAGTTCACTGTGTTATGTGGGGTGTTACATAGGACTGCAGGTAACATCTATGACATCTGTACTCAGAGAGTTATGAGATGGTGGGGGTATGATTCCTGGCACCCCCGCCAATCCGTTGTTTGAGGAGACCGCGATGTTCCAGTGAGCGCCGCAGCCTCGTTGCTACTTAACAAGCACAGCGATGTCCATTTGATAGCAGTGTGCTTGGTATTTCAGATCATCCCCAATCACTTAGATGGGACTGAGCTACACCTAGACCATGTGAACGATGAATGTGATGTCATATGGCCTAGAAAGAGACTGTGACGCTCACAAAGCACCGCAGCCTCTTCCTACAGAAAAAAATTAAACTAAAATGGATGGAGGGGCCCGAGTTGGGTAGACAGCCCCGGGCCTATCATGCACTTAATCCGCCCCTGTAATACCTCAGTATAGTGCGATTAAATCATCTCACCCATTAGTGTGCAACATCTTTGTTCACCGCTCGATAAATCGTGCCAGCACAACAGCTCGTCCTGCCGCATCGAATGCACATGCCTCGGGCTGAGGATGCCGTATCTCACCAATCATGTGAACATCACATGACCGTAAACTTACTCGTCAATGCGATACATTGTGATGTATAAGAGATTATTCCTCCTCCTCCCGGCATGCCATGTTGCTAAGGACACTTTCTATGTGGAAAAAGCCTTCCACAAGAATGCATGTAGTGATCAGAAAGAATTGCAGCGATAAATGCGCGATTTATCTGCAATGAAACTACTATAACTCTAATGATCACATTATGCAAAATATAATATAAAACATCATGACAATTTAAAATCAAAGGTCAGAACATCAGAACATCCTATATCAGCTGAGTACATTATATACTGCCCACATTGAATTATATATTTATCCCATGGGGTTGAAGTGCCTTAAGTTCAAAAATCCATCTAAGCTCTTTATTTCTCAGGGCTCGATCCTTATCACCCCCCCGTTTCATGATACCCACGGAATCAATAATACGGAAACGTAATTGATTAATGGAATGTACACGTTCAACAAAGTGTTTAGCTACGGGATTATCAAGCAACCCCTTTCTAATATTGCTCTTATGGGAGTTAATCCGCTCACGCGCTTCCATTGTGGTGTCACCTATATAGATGAGGCCACAAGGGCACGTGATCATATAAATGACTTTGCGGGACCTACAAGTGTAAAACCCTTTGATCTTGTAGGGTTTCCCACTGTAGGGGTGGGAGAAACTGTCACCTTTAATCATGTTCCCACAACTGCAAAGGTAGAAACGAAGGGAATCCGTTTGTTTTCCCTCCGTCTCTCCCTAGTCAGGAGCGTATTTTCTCGATCAATAGCCACAACTCTTTATTTCGTTCTCCGTATCAATCTCTAGGGGTAGCCCCTATCCAAAAAATTTTGTCCCATCTCCTCAACCCTCCTATCAAAATGGTCATCAGCAAATGATCCCAAATGGGAAATTATGCGTATCTTGGAGAAGATTATTGATGAAGCCCTGGAGGAGGGCATCATTGACAGAGGTGTCCGTAAATTTCTCAAGATATCGCACCCGGTCACTCTGCGCTTCTATGTACTCCCCAAGATTCACAAGAGTTTAGTTGACCGCCCCGGTCGACCTATTGTTTTGGGGAGAGGATCGATATTCAGTAATAGCGTCCTTAACAACATGGCATGCCAGGGGGAGGAGGAATAATTGCTTATACATCACAATGTATCGCATTGATGAGTGAGTTTGCGGTCATGTGATGTTCACATGATTGGTGAGATACGGCATCCTCAGCCCCAGGCATGCGCATTGTGTTGGCTGGCACGATTTATCGAGCGATGAACAAAGATGTTGCACACTAATGGGTGAGACGATTTAATTGGCACTATACTGAGGTATACACATTATGTATTTATATGTGTGATGTATTGTATGAAATCTATATTGAATTAATGAGGTGCACAATTTGATTGGACAGCCACATTGGAAGAGGTGGGGTTTGGTCTTTAAATACGTGGGCATAAGGAGGTCACTTGGTGCTTGACAAAGGCTTTGATAAGCGATAAACGTAGCAACTGCTGTGGACACGTTTTTGTATGTAAGCAATTCCCAATAAAGGGATTTACCTGGATATGCTGCCTGAACCATCGTTTATTGTACTGCAACTTTAAGAGTCTCTGAGGATCGAGGACTCTCGTGGACTGTTGCATTCCGGGAATGCTGCTCCCCTATTTCTATTTGCCTGACTCCCTAAGATCATTTTCTTGGCAGACACTGTAACACCCAACCACCCTCTTTCACAGTCCAGCACAGAATGGCATTTTGTTTGTTCTGCTAGGGCACCTCCCTGCCTGCTGGGAGCCAATCAGGGCAAGCGCTCCCCCTCCCACTTCCTCTAAAGTTCATATAAAAACATTTCTTCTTCCTCCCTAGTGCTTTTTCACACCAACATGTTCACTAAAATGATGCAACGTGCCGTTTTAGTAGATTCATCCGAAACTAACATGGAAAGATTCGGATTTGTCTACTGTCCGAAAAATAGCAACATTCGGACCGAACAGGTTTGGAGTGTATTATTGTGGTGTCTGTGTCTGAGACATAACAGATATGTTCTATCACATTAGTGGCTGAGGTTATAATGGCATCTCTGCTTCAGAGCTAAGTAAGTGCCTTATAGACCAATCAATATTCTCCCTCCTGATTGCCTGTCAGGCTGAATGCAAGGAAATTTGGGCAAGTCATGTAGCCAGACCCCACACAGGGTCATGTTATTTTCTGCATTCATCTTTCTTACTCTATCACTCTCACTAGTGTACCAAATTTTAAATGTAAAATGGCTGCCGGAATTTTGCACAGTTCATCTGGTGAATTGTCAAAACTTCTGATTCTTTTGGTAGAAGAATTTTTATGAAATTTTTGATGAATGAAACTAATTTAGAATTGATTCACTCATCTCTAAGCACCATCAACTACTTCCAAATTAAATAAATAGGCAGAATATTGCAATGGTGCATGGAACACCCGCTTGAGAAACTAGGGAACCTCAGCTACCCTTCAACCCGGTCCAGACTGGCTCTTTTATGCCTCATTCACACGTCAGTGTTTTAGTCAGTGATTTCCATCAGTGATTGTGAGCCAAAACCATGAGTGGAGCCTCCACAGACCTAATGTATTAGGGAATGAACTGCACCTGCTCTGTGTTTAGACCTGCACCTGGTTTTGGCTCACAATCACTGATGTAAATCACTGACTAAAACACGGACGTGTGAATGAGGCTTTAAACTACTCTACTTACTTTTTATTTTAGTAATGGATAGTGTACACAATTCTGAACCCTAGAACTCCCGTCAGAAAACATAGAGCTCTCTGGTAGTTGTTCAGTGCAAAAGGGACCAAAGTAATGCATGTCTCCATTGTATTTCAAGTTAACCTTGTCTATTGAAAAACAAGGATTTATTAATAAATGCACTGAGATTGATAGCACTAGGCTATGTTCACATCACCGTTTTGTTGTCAGAAGAACATTAAAAAAAACATTGTACAATTTAAGCATCTCATTTTGCATCCGTTTTATCCATGTTTCCTGAGATCCGTTATATTTATTTTAGACTGAAAAAAAAGTCTTCCACAAAGGAATTTTTCTTACACCAAAGATGCCGGATCTTTGACGGAAATGGCTAAAACAGATGCAAATGAGCTTAATGGATGCTTAAAATCAAGAATCAGTTTTCTTCCTATTCTTCTAACAGATCAGAAGAATGAAAAATGAAACAGTGATGTGAACCTACCCTTAGACATGAGCAATTTTTTGGGAAATTTGATTTGTTTCCAATTCAGTAAATTAAAGAAAAGAAAAAATTCAGGTCTAATTCAATTCTACCTGAATCAAACATTCTCCATTTGCGCTGAAAATGTATATATAACACTCCAAGGTCTCCTCTGACTTATTTATTTTACTTTCAAAAATAAGAGAAAAACATCCTAGAGACTCATGTATAACATTCCACTGAAAAAGAGAAATGCAAGACAGCTCTCTTCTCAAACAGGAAAAGAAAATCTGAACATTTCCACTAGAGATGAGTGAATTTTTAAATTTGGTTCGCCGAATTTGTCGGGAAAAATTTGGTTCGATCCAAATATATTTGTGGCGAATTACGTTAGAAACAGCTATTTCCTGGCTGCTGAGAGCCTTTATAGTGGTGTAGAATAGTGTTGATCACGAATATTCGAACTGCGAATTTTAATCGCGAATAGCGGCACTTCGAGAATTTGCAAATATTTAGAATATCGCGAAATATATTCGTAATCGCTAATATTCGCTTTTTATTTAAATACCAGTTGATGCAAATTTTTATGCAAATTTTTGCAATCAAGAAAATTATGACTGGAGATTACGAATTCTCGAATATATGGCGAATATTTGCCCAAATATTCGTGAGATATCGCGAATTCGAATATTGCCCGTGCCGCTCATCACTGGTATAGAACACTGTGCCTTGCAGTAACATGCATAGGGAGTCTGCTTCGGTAGGGTAATAATACTGTGAGTCCGTATGACATGCAGATGACAGGCGTTGCTCTTAGAATTACTGTACTCTTCTCTTATTTGGGCAGTTGTGGGGCCAAAACTGACCAAATAACTCAAGTATGAACTCAGATTTACAGGTCGATGTTAGTGTCAACAAGAAGAGCACCCCTTTTACACCATCGTCAGCTGATTCCACATAGATGTAAACAGAACCTGTTCTATTAAATGCTTATAAAAGTAGAGCCCCCCCCCTGGCAGAGTGTGTAGGGTGAACTTGCATTCATAGTACCTGCTAGTAACCATCTTGCTCCAGGATGAGTATATAGTGGGCTCAGCAGCATGCATGTTGGTACCTGTATCCCTGGATCTAATGGAGAGAAAGGGTTAATAAGCATGGTTGATCCGAGCATGCATGAATTACTTTTTGACCAAAATGTACACTAACGACCTCTGATAGCTTCTAGCATAAAGGCAGAGCAGAGTGCTGGTTGCAGAGTGCTGTTGCATTTCCGTGTTTGTTTGTATATTTTGCCATAGCTACATGCAGGGACGTGCTCACTGACCCCCCCCCCCCCCCGAGTCAATGGGGTGTCAGCAGTAAGTTTGTGTTGACGTCACTGATTATTTTGCACTTCCTCTGATCCGTCAGAACAATAACCCCCCAAAAACGGACCCTGTCTGCTGAGAATCCACATTCACTCGGTCAGCATTTGGTCAGTAAAACATTAGTATTGCTAATGCCAAAAAAAACAGTAGTGGATCTAAAACAGAGATAACATATGAACAGAATATTTGCATGTCTTCTGTGTTTTGTACCTACTTCTGCTTTTGGCTACCAAATCGCAAGCCATTTCTGATAGGACCATACAGGCCTTACAGCTGCTAAACAGAGATTCATTGTGCATATAATTTTTCCTTCCTTCTGACAGATCAGAAAAAGGGTCAAATAAAAGATGATGTCAGCCAAGTGAAAAAGGAAAAATAGTGACCCAGTCATGAAGTGGGGAGGGTGGGAACAGCATGAGAAGTCCACAGAGTGGCCCTATGACATAGTGGTGAGGTGGAAGCAGCATAAGGAGACCACAGAGTGGCCCAATGAAAGAGTCTGGAGGTGGCGGCAGCATGAGGAGGCCACAGAGTGGCACAATGACAGATTGTAGAGATGGCAGCAGCATCAGGAGACCACAGAGTAGCATGACAACTAGAGATTGCAGAGGTGGCAGCAGTATGCGTAGGCCACAGAGAGGCACGACGATGAGAGATTGCAGAGGTGGCAGCAGCATGAGGAGGCCACAGAGTGGCATGATGATGAAAGATTGTGGAGGAGGAAAAAGCATCAGGTGGCCACAGAGTGGCACGACAAAGAGATTGCTGAGGTGGCAGCAGCATCGAGAGGGCACAGAGTGGCACGACGACGAAAGATTGCGGAGGTGACAGCAGTATGAGGAGGCCACAGAGTGGCCGCTTCTTCTATTCATTTATAGGGAATATGGGACATAACAGAAGGTTAAAATTTGTCAAATTTATACAGTGTTGCTCAAAACACGATTTAATAATACACGTTCTCTGGAACAAAAGGCTTGGCAAATTGATTGTGCGGGAATTTCACTCTAAGATTTGAATAATATATTGGTGAATTTAAGTTTAATTTGTTATCATTTTAATCAAGTTTTGGTTCAATTTGATATTTAATAAATTTAATTAAAAAAATTAAGTGTTGCCTAAGACAGGAGAGAATAGGCCAGTCTCTTGTTTATTCAACTACGTGGTTGCAATAAGGAAAGCATTCCAAAAAAACAATTTCTCTCCACCTGGAGAGAAATCCTGTCAAGATTGATGCAAGTGCGATATCGGCTGCTCATCCAGCCAGATACTTCTGGGGGAACCTGCCTGGCATGAACAGGCCTCTAGTAGCTACAGACAATGAGAAGACAAAGCAAAGCTTCAATATTGCTTGGAGCCTTAAAGAGTTGGGAAGTTCATCAAGATTCAAACCATAACTACTAGCCCCTGGTCTCTACATCAGGGAAAACATCACAAGTTTCCAGTCATCATGGATGGGAAGGAGGACATCCTGTGGTGCACAGAGATGGAGAGGGTATTTGTATTCACCCCCACTATACGGACGTCTTAGAAATAAAAAACTACTCCCGACAGCAGCTCCCGGGAAGGTCATGGAGAGTCCCGGTCATCTGACATCTATTTGCCTCGCTGAAGGATTTTTTATTATGGAGACAACGGATTTTATAATATTACATTATTATATAAAGAAAAAAATTAAAATAAAAATTAAGCCCCTTCGTCACCCAGCTCCCAAGTGCGATCAGCTACATCATCCTCATCGAGTACTGTCTGCACATCACTGATGTCCTCCTCAACCATCTCTAGGTCAGGAGCCATCAACCATTCAAGAACTGCTGGGTTGCTAGTCACGACATGAACCCTAGCTGACACTGGGAGCTCAGGCCTCTCAAAGTGACCCCTGCTGCCACGGCCCCTTACTCTACTGCGACCTCTGTTTGCGTCAGAAACATTTACGCCTCTGTCACTCCCCTGTGCAGGGCCTGGCACTTCTCTGTCTGACATACTGTTAGATCAAATAATCAAATGTAAGATCAAATATTTTTTATTTCGCCACTCAATTAGACCCTAATTTTTTTCAAATTTTATACAAAAGGCTTTTCAACAGAAAAGTGCTACGCTGAATGGAGAATATATTTTTATTTTGCCACTAATACACAGCAAACAGGGCTTCAGAACATATCACTGCCCCGCAGAATGGCAATTCGGCCCTAATTTTTTTCTACTTTAACACAACAGGCTTTTCAACAGATACTGCACGTGCAAAGCTGGACGGCGAATATATTTTTAGTTTGCCACTAAACTGTCCGCATCCATTGCTCCGTTCCGTGCCCCCACAAAAAAAATAGAGCATGTCCTATTCTTGTCTGTTTTGCGGACAAGAATAGGCATTTCTATAATGGGCTGCGTTCCATTCCACAAATTGCGGAACTGAACGCTGAGCAGCTTCCGTGTTTTGCGGATCTGCGGTTTGCGGACCGCAAAACACCAACGGTCGTGTGCATGTAGCCTTAGAAATATTTCCTTGTTTTAAACCCTGTTAATGCCTGTATTAAACAGCACTTGCACCCTAATAAGACATGTTTGCTGGAATTACAGAGCTGTATAATGGCAATTTGGATCCCCAGTCAGTGCAGCAAGGTGCAATCGGATTGTTCCTATTAGCCAGGCTGTCACCTCCCCGACTGAGCCCTGTTCAACACAAATGCTGCTGGAATGATTACTCTCTATCCTTTCCCTACACCTTGAGTAATCTTCCCCTGCACTTTTAAATCATTTTTTTCACCACAATCAAGTCCTTCCTATTACTGTCCCTAGCACCTGCACTAAGCACGCTGGTGAATGGCAGAATCTAAGATGGCCACCTTATTTATAGGGCTGTGAAATCACAGGGCTGGCTGTCTGCTGATTTGCTGCATGCATGTCAGTATGGGTGATCCCATCTTCCCAGAGTTCCCATGAAAATGCAAAGTGCAAGGAAATTCACATTTGGTGCGAATCAAATTCTACTTTTTTCAGCTTTGATTAGCTCATCCCTAATTTCCACATTCCTCTTCTTATTCTAAATAATAATATTAATTTAAAAAAAAACATGGCTGACTAAGTGGCTTTTTTCAGATTCTCAGGGGTACTCTCTATCATTATGGAGATCACCTAGTAAGTGTGAGGCATATTGTAGTCCTGCCAATGCTGATCTGCATTTCTGGAAAAAATATATGCAAATTAGCTGACATCAGAGAGGCTTAGTGTTATTTTCTTTTTAGAAAGAAAGATAATTTTCAAAATTTGGGTTTCTGGGAAAGATAATCAAATTTGCTTTCTTACCAAACAGGAAAGAACACTAAGTCTCTCTGATGGCAGCAGAAGTAAGAAATACTAATTTGCATATATTCTTCCCACAAAGCAGAGAAGCATTGGCTAGACTACAATAGTCCTATGTATGGTAGGTGGTCTCCATAAGAAGAACGAGTACTCCCAGGAAACCAACAAAGACCATGCAAGTAACCAGAAAAACTTTACCTCAAGATGCTTATTTTCCTTTTGTACTGATAGCTGATTTGTATGTTTTATTCAGAGAAGTATGATGTAGGGGTGCTTACCAATGGATCTATATATGTGGGTCTCTGATTCCCCCAAATGAGTTTACAAATAATTTTAGTTTGTTAGAATCAGAATTTTTAATTTAAAAACTTACATTAATAATCAATATTTCTACTTTCACTCTTTAATACATTATAATGGTTCTGTTTGGGAAATGTGTCAATAGTCAAAGAAAGGAAAAATTAAATGTCACATATGTAATAAATCAATTTCAGTTAGTGCATAAATGTCAGGCTTAATAGCAGACCTTCAAAACACAAACTTATATTAATTCAATTCAATTTTTATTGAATAATATTAAATAGAAATTAAACATTCACAATTGGTCAGTTTGATCTTTTGATATTAATTCTGAATATTTTTTCTGGTGTCTTTAAAGTCACATAGAGAAGCCATTTGGGGAAACTCCAGAAAAAAATGTCAAACTTAGAGTATGCTGCATATTGAATAAATAAGTCACCAATAGCAAAAGCTCTTTCCATTTAGTGTTTTCTATCATTCACAGCTAAGACTTAAAAGCAACATCTGGACCAGTGTTTTGGACAAAGAAACACCATAAAGAATACCACAAACTTGAGAGAAAGATGAGAGAGAAAGAGAGAGAGAGAGACATTAACTACAATGGTTAGGAATTTTGGATCCATAGGTCAAGTACAGTATTCATTAAATAATTTCTAGTTGCTTCAAGCAATCATTATCCAGTACATTTTAACCTAGGATTACTGTTGCTATTTTACCAACAGTAATGTGATCTAGCAATGATAACACTGCTGGACATCTGGGGTAACTTTAATAAAGTAAACTGTGTAAGTAAATTTTAATAGCAGTTTTACAAATAAAATCATATAAAATGGTTGTGCTTTCCTGAACTCTTGCTACCCTCAAAGGCAAGTTTCAGGAAAAAGGGTACACATCAGAGACGAGTCAATTTCCTGAAATTCAATTTGGGTTCAATTCTAACAAATCATTTGGACAATTAAATTCAGATGTGAGTAACTTCTACTCAAATTAAAAGTGCTCAGATTGCCACTAAAAGCATTGTCTGCCACTCTGAGGACTCCTGGGACTGTATCCACACGTTCCCAGACTGTGTGTGTGTGACCTATTAGAGTGTTTCCTTTTCTGTGACACAAGGCGGCTGAGCTCTGTCCCGGGAGAGGAAAATAGTAGCACAACCACATTTTGTACACCTCATTTAGAGGATGCCCAAGTACTCTACAGCAGCTGGTACACCACTCAAGATTTTCCAAGAATCCCAGCAATTGATACCCTGCCCCAGCATTGGACAAAACAATACCTGGGTGAGTCCCACTGTCCACCTACAGCGGTTTTGTTGAGCTACCTCTGTCACTACTATATACAAGACCTATCATCAATTTTTCCTGGACCTCTGCAACGGTCTGCTATACTTATTATTTAATGTGGGAGTCAGAAACTTGTTTGCAATAAACTTTAGACAGAGAACATTCTAATTTCTTCAAGGTTTCCTTTTTTGGGATCTGCATTCCTACAAACCATGCACGGTTGGACTATTACATTCCTATCACTTGCTGAATACTTGTAGTGCCCCTTCACCTTTCATTAGAAGGAGCAATGAAACTAATGGCATTCCTCTCTCCTAGCCACAACAAACATACCTAGGGAGGCATTTGACAATGTTTCTGATGTACACTGCCGAACAAAAGGATAAGAATTTTTTGAACTTTTGATTTTCAGGCTCCATATTTCATCATTCACTACAGCTTCAAACATTAGACTACCAAAATTTTATAGCCAATTATCTTGGCTACCTCATACATAAATTGGACTTGCAACAATTTAGCATATGATTAGTTATGCAGATTCTTATCATATAACAATAACGAACAATATTTTTCTTTTTGTATACTACAAATTACAACCTGTTCTCACAATTCCTAATAGCACAGTGTGTTATTAGGTTGAGTACAAAGCGAAAGGTCACTGGTTTGAATCCAGGAGCTGCCATGAAGAAGATTTCCCACAAAAAGAGGAACAGCAATATCCAGCCCATTGATAGCGGTATCTGAGCCAAGAAAATTGCCAAGCTGCATCATGTAAGTGACATAATAGTTGGAAGAATATGAAGTTAAGTCTCTCCATCCATTCCAAAGCCAAGAGGTGGATGTCCTGGGCAAAATATTGGAGCCAATAAGATTGGAAACAGGTGATTTGGAGCGATGAAACCAGGGTTGTGGAGTCGGTAGATAAATTTTTCCGACTCCGACTCCTCAGATTTTGAAACTTTCAACTCCGACTCCTCTGTATTTAATATGCAAATACGAAGCTGTTCCACCAAGTTCTTCTAATCTCCTCTAGCACAGAGAGGTAGTTGAGCAAAAGCTGCTGCCTTCTCTTTTGTGTGCTGATCTTCTGCTGAAGATAGAGCAGTGGGAGGATCCAGGAAGTAGCAGGGGAAGGGGCATTTATTTTAAAACATGATTTTCCTAGTAGAATCCCATAGTCATGTTTAAAATTTAAGCTAACAATCTGAGTTTACATGTTTTATAGCCTTAGCTGAATGATAGCAGTTTTTCAAATGGTTTACAGCTTCATTCTTGAACTATTGACTATCCATTCCCTTCACTTATACAAGTATCTCCAGTCCTTAATCAGTTATCAGTGAGAGGCTAGGATAACCATGGGTTCCCTGTAACAGCAGACCACAAGACAATGGAAAGTGTAAGCATTGACGCTCCTTAAAGGGACACTGACAGGCTGATTTTCCAGCTAAAGATATATATATATATATATATATATATATATATATATCTATATATATATATATATATATATATATATATATATATATACTGGTATTCATCAGAGAATTAGGAATAAAACTATACTAATGTTACCCCAGTTAAGCTGTACTTGTGTTTAAAAACATTTTAATCTGTATGCAAATTCACTATCTTTGTGCCCAATGGGGCAGCTGCCTCCTGCGGCTTTGTGCCCAGCCGCGCCCGAGTACAGCTTCCCAGCGCTGTTCCCTCGGTATTATTCACTGCACTGGCATTTTTTTTCAGGCTAGCCGAGCGCTGAATTCCTGCGCAGGCGCACGTGTAGAGTGCTGGCAGCAGCCTCGTCTGGCTATGCTGAGGCTGTGCCAGCTTTCTCTCTTCCTCCTAGCTACCTAGTACTGTCTAGTGCTGCCAGTACTCTACATGTGCGCCAGACCCTTGGGCACAAAGGTAGAGAATTTGCATATTGATTAAAACGTTTTTAAACACAAGTAAACCTCAACTGGGGGTAACAGTCGTCTAGTTGTATTCCTAATCCTCTGATGAATACCAGCAGATATATCTTTAGCCGGTAAATCAGCCTGTCAGTGTCCCTTTAACTGTATAGTAAAGCATATGAAAAGCATGCTTCTTCACGGTCACTTAACGTCTTTGTTTAGCGGTAACGTGACGCACTGCATGCATTGGCCTTTATTCTTACAGTAGAGAAGTAATTAATTATAACTTTATCTGAATTGGGACATTTAAACTTGCTTTTTTTTATTCCAATCTTTTTTTATTCCAATTTAAATCTAGTAGGGTCGGAGTCGGTCCATTTTTTGCCGACTCCGACTTCAGGTACTCAAAATTGCCTCCGACTCCGACTCCTCGACTCCGACTCCACAGCCCTGGATGAAACGAAAGTCAGTAACTGAGCTCTGATGGATGCTAATGGGTCTGTAAGAAACACGGTAAAGGGGGCTAATGGATTGAGAAATTGAAGGAACTGTAAAGTTTGGTGGAGGAACCTTGATGATATTGTTTCACAGCCAAAGACGTTGGATACTTGAGCAGGATTGAAGGTGGTCTCAATGTTGAGTTATATGTGAGTATCCTACAACATGAGTTACTTCGTACACTTGAGTACTATGGATATGAAAAGGACGAAAAGGATAGTGTTACAACAACCTGAAGCATACATTGAAATTGGCGAAGAAATAGTTCCATGACAATGAAGTAAAAGTGCTGGATTTGCGTCCACAGACCTCAACCCAATCGAACACTTGTGGGTGTAGAGTTGAAGAAAAAGCTGTATTCGTACCCAAGTGAGTCGACCACTATGCACCAACATTGGGAATGACTAGAAGACACCTGGGAACAGATTTCGGTCAAGACATGCTTGAATTTCAGCATGCCCAAAAAGATTCAGGCAGTGTTGAAAGTCAAAGGTGGATTTACAAAATGCTAACATAATAATAAAAATTTAGAATTTTAGGAGCAAAACAGTAACAATGCAGTTACATCACATGAATCTGCATAACTAATCATATGCTAAATAGTTGCAAGTCCAATTTATGTATGAGATAGCCAAGATTGTTGTCTATAAAATTATGGTAGTCACACATTTGAAGCTGTAGTGGATGGTGAGATATGGAGCCTGCAAGTTCAAAACATTGTTTCCCATTTTCTCATCAGTGTAGCTGTTCTCCCCCCCACCACACAATACATTGCAGCAAACTAGCACGAATCTCTAGACCATTACCAACTGTAGCGTATACTTATCACTAATTGATTCAAATTGCTGGTGCCTTTTTCCTATATATACAGTACAGTGGGTAAAGTTGAACAGCAAAAGTCTTGCTCCTCAATAGCCTCTGGGTCAGGACAGGAGCCTGACCACTCACAACACCACCACTCACGCCACTCTCCTCATCACTACTTGCCAGCCTAGCGGAGGAAGCGACGGATGTCTCCTCCAGATCTTGTCTGGGCAGTAGCTGCTGACTGTCCTCTAGTAGCATTCAATACTTCTGTGGCTGAGGGAACAGCAAAGGACAGAGGCAGGTTGAGGACAGGTGAGGGCACAGAGCCTGCTCCCGGGCCATGCCAACTAAGGGTTGTGTCTCATGAACCCACCGACTGTTGGCTGGGGGTGTCTGATATCACTTGGGATGAAGTGGATGACCGGGTTAACCAATCTGGAACTGATGGGTTGCTGGTCAAGACACGACCACTAGATAACACCGGGCGCTCAGCCATCTCACTGCGACTCCTGCTGCCATGCCTCCTTACTCTGCTGTGACCTCTGCCTGCACCAGAAACATTTAGGCCTCTTTCTCTCCTCTGTGCATTGCCTGGCACTTCTCTGTTAGACATACTTTTAGCTGAACAAAATAAATTAAAAGCAAATTACAAATCCCCTAAAAACGTGTGGCTGCCAATTTAGGAAACATTAGAAAACGTGGTGCAGTGTTTAACAAGCAGGATATGCTCAACCCATATGCAGTTGTGCATGTATATAGGGGAGCACATCCTGCACTTGTAGTCCGTTGCTAGGGGTAATCAACAGCAAAAAATGCATACCACGGAGGATGCCAGCAACAGACTACAAGTACCACAATAACCATCCTACATACGATAACGATAATGTGGATGTGGAGAACAATCAAAAACATAACCATAGCAAAGGCAGGTGCACTCTACGGCAATACTAAACCCTCACACTGATGTTAAAATTGAGAGGTTAGTTTGACACATCCTACTAGAAGGACATGTCTTAAGCTCGGACACCACGTCAAGGTCTCTCAAGTAGCCCGAGACCCTGCCACTCAACCTACCTGTGCCGTATAGGCGATACCAGGGCCGTTGGGCATTACGGGAGCGTAAGATCTGACTCACAAACAGCTCACCAGTGACCTCCAGCATGTAACCATGCTTGTAATGGGAGGTGGGAGGTGCCTGTGAGCCCCACCCGAGACCGGCTGATATGGCCCAGAGCCTGCCAGGTGCACCTGAATGTAGCCTGTAGATGAAAAGCAGGCACATTTAAATTGGAGTTTATACACCTCCAAACATATTACACAAACCATTAGAAAACGTGGTTCGGTGTTTAACAAGCAGGATATGCTCAACCCATATGCAGTTGTGCATGTATATAGTGGAGCACATCCTGCACTTGTAGTCCGTTGCTAGGGGCAATCAAGACCTTGACGTGGTGTCCGAGCTTAGGACATGTCCTCCTAGTAGAATGTGTTGAACTAACCTCTCAATTTTAACATCAGTGTGAGGGTTTAGTATTCCCTGCAGAGTGCACCTGCCTTTGCTATGGCTGCCATTTTAGGGAAAATTGTGATTTGTTACCACGAAGTGCGAGGAAATTCTCATTTGTTGCAAATCAGATTTTTCCCGACATTCGGATCGAATTCCACTTCGTCTGATACGATTCGCTGATCTCTACATAAGACCCTAACCTAGTGCTCACAAGACAACATGCCTGCCCCTTCAAAAACTGTTATTACCCTACTTGGGGAGGAAGACAGTGCTCATGAAGATCTATTTGCTCAAATGATCAACCGCTGTCCAGATCTTTTATCAGCAAAGCTGTTGCTAAAGCCCTCAATCTTGTTCTGAATGAACTTCAGGAAATTAAACACAAATAAATTTAACACGAAGAACACACAAGCCCAATTCATTACCTATACAGAAGTATCTACATCCTCTTTTTCCTCCTACCAAGATCACCTTAACAAAATCTTTGACTGGTTGGAGGACCAAGATAACTGAGATAGGTGTTCTAACCTCAGAAATAAGGGTATTCCTGAATTGGTCTCCATGGAAAAACTGCCAATCTCCACCAAGCAGTTTTTCATTCAAACTTTAGTAGATGACTATTCATGCCAAATCACAAAAGAGAGGGCTCACAGAGCACTGAAACCCAAATCTAAACCACAGGATCCTCCCAGTGATATAATTTGCCGATTATTGAGTTCAGTTATTTGAGACAATAACCTCAAAGATGCTAGAGGGGCTGAACACATTAGCTGGTGAGTAGAGTTGAGCGAACACCTGGATGTTCGGGTTCGACGAGTTCGGCCGAACTTTCGAAAAATGTTCGGGTTCGGGATCCGAACTCGACCCGAACTTCATCCCGAACCCGAACCCCATAGAAGTCAATGGGGACCCGAACTTTTGGGCACTAAAAAGGCTGTAAAACACACCCGGAAAGGGCTAGAGGGCTGCAAAAGGCAGCAAAATGTAGTTAAATCCCCTGCAAACAAATGTAGATAGGGAAATGATGAGTTAACATAAAATAAATAAAAATTAAACAATATTAATTGGAGTGAGGTCCCATAGCACAGAATCAGGCTTCAAGTCACCCACTAATGGAGAAGGTCACTTACTATTATTTTGACCACAGCACCCAGACAAAGGAGAGAGGTCCCACAGCAGAGAACCAGGCATCATATCACCCACCACAGGAGTAGGCCACCATTTAGTTACTTTGACCCCTACACCCAGACGGAGGAGAGAGGTTACACAGCAGAGAATCAGGCATTTAGATCACCCACCACAGGAGTAGGCCACCATTGAATCAGACCCCGGCAACCATGTCAGATGGCACAAGCATAAGCTTTATATCAATCAGCACAGGAGAAGGCGATTTTGACAGACTTTGACCCCTACACCCGGACGGAGGAGAGAGGTTTCAAAGCAGAGAATCAGGCATTTAGATCACCCACCACAGGAGTAGGCCCCAATTTAATGGGACCCCGGCAACCATGTCAGATGGCACAACCATCAGCTTCATATCAATCAGCACAGGAGAAGGCGACTTTGAAAGACTTTGACCCCTACACCCAGACGGAGGAGAGAGGTTTCACAGCAGAGAATCAGGCATTTAGATCACCCACCACAGGAGTAGGCCCCCATTGAATCAGACCCTGGCAACCATGTCAGATGGCACAACCATCAGCTTTATATCAATCAGCACAGGAGAAGCCGACCATTGAGTTACTTTGACCCCTGCACCCAGGATAGAGGAGAGAGGCCCCACAGCACATATTCTGGCATCATACTCAACCACCACAGGAGAAGCCACCATTGAGTTACTTTGACCCCTGCACCCAGGAAGAGGAGAGAGGCCCCACAGCACATATTCTGGCATCATATCAGCCACCACAGGAGAAGCCACCATTGAGTTACTTTGACCCCTGCACCCAGGAAGAGGAGAGAGGCCCCACAGCACATATTCTGGCATCATACTAACCACCACAGGAGAAGCCACCATTGAGTTACTTTGACCCCTGCACCCAGGAAGAGGAGAGAGGCCCCACAGCACATATTCTGGCATCATATCAGCCACCACAGGAGAAGCCACCATTGAGTTACTTTGACCCCCGCACCCAGGAAGAGGAGAGAGGCACCACAGCACATATTCTGGCATCATATCAGCCACCACAGGAGAAGCCACCATTGAGTTACTTTGACCCCTGCACCCAGGAAGAGGAGAGAGGCCCCACAGCACATATTCTGGCATCATACTAACCACCACAGGAGAAGCCACCATTGAGTTACTTTGACCCCTGCACCCAGGAAGAGGAGAGAGGCCCCACAGCACATATTCTGGCATCATATCAGCCACCACAGGAGAAGCCACCATTGAGTTACTTTGACCCCGCACCCAGGAAGAGGAGAGAGGCACCACAGCACATATTCTGGCATCATATCAGCCACCACAGGAGAAGCCACCATTGAGTTACTTTGACCCCTGCACCCAGGAAGAGGAGAGAGGCACCACAGCACATATTCTGGCATCATATCAGCCACCACAGGAGAAGCCACCATTGAGTTACTTTGACCCCTGCACCCAGGAAGAGGAGAGAGGCCCCACAGCACATATTCTGGCATCATATCAGCCACCACAGGAGAAGCCACCATTTAGTTACTTTGACCCCTTCACCCAAACAGAGGAGAGAGGTTCCACATCAGAGAATCAGGCATCATATCAACCACCACAGGAGTAGGCCACAATTTAATGGGACCCCGGCAACCATGTCAGATGGCACAACCATCAGCTTCATATCAATCAGCACAGGAGAAGGCGACTTTGAAAGACTTTGACCCCTACACCCAGACGGAGGAGAGAGGTTTCACAGCAGAGAATCAGGCATTTAGATCACCCACCACAGGAGTAGGCCCCCATTGAATCAGACCCTGGCAACCATGTCAGATGGCACAACCATCAGCTTTATATCAATCAGCACAGGAGAAGCCACCATTGAGTTACTTTGACCCCTGCACCCAGGAAGAGGAGAGAGGCCCCACAGCACATATTCTGGCATCATACTAACCACCACAGGAGAAGCCACCATTGAGTTACTTTGACCCTGCACCCAGGAAGAGGAGAGAGGCCCCACAGCACATATTCTGGCATCATATCAGCCACCACAGGAGAAGCCACCATTGAGTTACTTTGACCCCTGCACCCAGGAAGAGGAGAGAGGCACCACAGCACATATTCTGGCATCATATCAGCCACCACAGGAGAAGCCACCATTGAGTTACTTTGACCCCTGCACCCAGGAAGAGGAGAGAGGCCCCACAGCACATATTCTGGCATCATATCAGCCACCACAGGAGAAGCCACCATTGAGTTACTTTGACCCCTGCACTCCAGGAAGAGGAGAGAGGCACCACAGCACATATTCTGGCATCATATCAGCCACCACAGGAGAAGCCACCATTGAGTTACTTTGACCCCGCACCCAGGAAGAGGAGAGAGGCACCACAGCACATATTCTGGCATCATATCAGCCACCACAGGAGAAGCCACCATTGAGTTACTTTGACCCCTGCACCCAGGAAGAGGAGAGAGGCACCACAGCACATATTCTGGCATCATATCAGCCACCACAGGAGAAGCCACCATTGAGTTACTTTGACCCCTGCACCCAGGAAGAGGAGAGAGGCCCCACAGCACATATTCTGGCATCATATCAGCCACCACAGGAGAAGCCACCATTTAGTTACTTTGACCCCTTCACCCAAACAGAGGAGAGAGGTTCCACATCAGAGAATCAGGCATCATATCAACCACCACAGGAGTAGGCCACAATTTAGTTTATTTGACCCCTGCACCCAGGAAGAGGAGAGAGGCCCCACAGCACATATTCTGGCATCATATCACACACCACAGGAGAAGGCCTCTTTCAGTGATTTAGGCCTTTGGACCCAGACAGAGGAGAGAGGTCAGAGATTAGCTTCATATCCCCAGCACAGCAGAAGACCGCTTTATTTGACTTAGGCCTCAGCACCCAGACAGAAGACAGAGGTAGCATGGCAGAGGTTATGGCTTCATGTCACCCGTTAGTTTAACCGGCCACTTTCATCTGGTTAGGCCCCGGCGCCCAGACAGAGAAGAGTTTCATTCAACTGTGGGTTTCATAAAATTTGTATCAAATAAAGAAGTGGCCCGTAGCACAACAAGACATGTTTTAGGCAGTTAATAAGGACTACTCTGCACAAGGGAGGGACAGGTCCTGTGGGATCCATGCCTGGTTCATCTTTATGAAGGTCAGCTTGTCCACGTTGGCTGTGGACAGGCGGCTGCGCTTGTCAGTAATGACACCCCCTGCCGTGCTGAATACGCGTTCAGATAAAACGCTGGCCGCCGGGCAGGAAAGCACCTCCAAGGCATAACATGAATCAGACCCTGGCAACCATGTCAGATGGCACAACCATCAGCTTTATATCAATCAGCACAGGAGAAGGCGACTTTGAAAGACTTTGAACCCTACACCCAGATGGAGGAGAGAGGTTTCACAGCCGAGAATCAGGCATCATATCAACCACCACAGGAGAAGCCACCATTTAGTTACTTTGACCCCTGCACCCAGGAAGAGGAGAGAGGCACCACAGCACATATTCTGGCATCATATCAGCCACCACAGGAGAAGCCACCATTGAGTTACTTTGACCCTGCACCCAGGAAGAGGAGAGAGGCCCCACAGCACATATTCTGGCATCATACTAACCACCACAGGAGAAGCCACCATTGAGTTACTTTGACCCCTGCACCCAGGAAGAGGAGAGAGGCCCCACAGCACATATTCTGGCATCATATCAGCCACCACAGGAGAAGCCACCATTGAGTTACTTTGACCCTGCACCCAGGAAGAGGAGAGAGGCACCACAGCACATATTCTGGCATCATATCAGCCACCACAGGAGAAGCCACCATTGAGTTACTTTGACCCCTGCACCCAGGAAGAGGAGAGAGGCCCCACAGCACATATTCTGGCATCATACTCAACCACCACAGGAGAAGCCACCATTGAGTTACTTTGACCCCTGCACCCAGGAAGAGGAGAGAGGCACCACAGCACATATTCTGGCATCATATCAGCCACTACAGGAGAAGCCACCATTGAGTTACTTTGACCCCTGCACCCAGGAAGAGGAGAGAGGCCCCACAGCACATATTCTGGCATCATACTCAACCACCACAGGAGAAGCCACCATTGAGTTACTTTGACCCCTGCACCCAGGAAGAGGAGAGAGGCCCCACAGCACATATTCTGGCATCATATCAGCCACCACAGGAGAAGCCACCATTGAGTTACTTTGACCCCTGCACCCAGGAAGAGGAGAGAGGCACCACAGCACATATTCTGGCATCATATCAGCCACCACAGGAGAAGCCACCATTGAGTTACTTTGACCCCTGCACCCAGGAAGAGGAGAGAGGCACCACAGCACATATTCTGGCATCATATCAGCCACCACAGGAGAAGCCACCATTGAGTTACTTTGACCCCTGCACCCAGGAAGAGGAGAGAGGCCCTACAGCACATATTCTGGCATCATATCAGCCACCACAGGAGAAGCCACCATTTAGTTACTTTGACCCCTTCACCCAAACAGAGGAGAGAGGTTCCACATCAGAGAATCAGGCATCATATCAACCACCACAGGAGTAGGCCACAATTTAGTTTATTTGACCCCTGCACCCAGGAAGAGGAGAGAGGCCCCACAGCACATATTCTGGCATCATATCACACACCACAGGAGAAGGCCTCTTTCAGTGATTTAGGCCTTTGGACCCAGACAGAGGAGAGAGGTCAGAGATTAGCTTCATATCCCCAGCACAGCAGAAGACCGCTTTATTTGACTTAGGCCTCAGCACCCAGACAGAAGACAGAGGTAGCATGGCAGAGGTTATGGCTTCATGTCACCCGTTAGTTTAACCGGCCACTTTCATCTGGTTAGGCCCCGGCGCCCAGACAGAGAAGAGTTTCATTCAACTGTGGGTTTCATAAAATTTGTATCAAATAAAGAAGTGGCCCGTAGCACAACAAGACATGTTTTAGGCAGTTAATAAGTGACTACTCTGCACAAGGGAGGGACAGGTCCTGTGGGATCCATGCCTGGTTCATCTTTATGAAGGTCAGCTTGTCCACGTTGGCTGTGGACAGGCGGCCGCGCTTGTCAGTACGACGCCCTGCCGTGCTGAATACGCTGCTCAGATAAAACGCTGGCCGCCGGCAGGAAAGCACCTCCAAGGCATAACATGCTAACTCTGGCCACGTGGACAATTTCGAAACCCAGTAGTTGAATGGGGCCGAACCATCCGTCAGGATGTGGAGGGGTGTGCAGACATACTGTTCAACCATGTTAGTGAAATGCTGCCTCCTGCTAACACGTCCGTATCAGGTGTCGGTGCAGATAGCTGTGGCGTGGAGACAAAACCTTTCCACATTTCTGCCATGCTAACCCTGCCCTCAGATGAGCTGGCCGTGACACAGCTGCGTTGGCGACCTCTTGCCACTCCTCTGCCTTCACCTTCCACCTGTTCCCTGTGACATGTGGGAATGCTCTCAAGAGCGCTCTATCAGCGCAGTGCTTGTACTCGCAAGATCTTACGGTCGCGCTCCAGTTCAGGAATTAAAGTGGGCACATTGTCTTTATACCGGGATCCAGCAGGGTGGCCACCCAGTAGTCTGCACACGTTAAAACGTGGGCAACTCTGCTGTCGCTGCGCAGGCATTGGAGCATATATTCGCTCATGTGGGCCAGGCTACCCATGGGTAAGGACAAGCTGTCCTCTGTGGGAGGCGATCGTCATCGTCCACCGTATCCCCCAGCCACGCACCAGTGATGGGCCTGGGCTGCCACCCCGCTGTGAACTTGCGCCATCCTCGTCCCCTCCACCTCCTCCTCCTCATCCTCCTCGCTCCTCCAGTACAGTGCCTTGGCTGGCGACTTGTGAACCTGTCCTCTGCTGCTTAAACAAACCTCCCTCTGAGCCACTTCGAACAGACTGGCCCGAAAGTGTTAGAAACGAGCCCTCATCCTCCTCCTCCTCCTCCACCTGGGCCACCTCCTGTGGTATTGTAACGCTGATAACAGTGTCATCGCCACTGGCCATGTTGGTGGAGTACTCGAAACAGCGCAGCAGGGCACACAGGTCTCGCATGGAGGCCCAATCATTGGTGGTGAAGTGGTGCTGTTCGGCAGTACGACTGACACGAGCGTGCTGCAGCTGAAACTCCACTATGGCCTGCTGCTGCTCGCACAGTCTCTCCAGCATGTGCAAGGTGGAGTTCCACCGGGTGGGCACGTCGCATATGAGGCGGTGAGCGGGAAGGCCGAAGTTCCGCTGTAGCGCAGACAGGCGAGCAGCGGCAGGATGTGAACGGCGGAAGCGCGCACAGACGGCCCGCACTTTATGCAGCAGCTCTGACATGTTGGGGTAGTGGTGAATGAACCTCTGCACCACCAAGTTCAGCACATGCGCCAGGCAAGGGATGTGCGCCAAACCGGCTAGTCCCAGAGCTGCCACGAGATTTCGCCCATTATCGCATACCACCAGGCCTGGCTTGAGGCCCACCGGCAGAAACCACTGGTCGGTCTGTTGTTCAATACCCCGCCACAACTCCTTTGCGCTGTGGGGCCTGTCCCCCAAACATATGAGTTTCAGAATGGCCTGCTGACGCTACCCCGGGCTGTGCTGAAGTTGGTGGTGAAGGTGTGTGGCTGACCGGATGAGCTGGTGGAAGCAGTGGAGGAGGAAGCCGAGTAGGAGGAGGAGGCTACAGGAGGCAGAGAATGATGCCCTGCGATCCTAGGGGCGGAAGGACGTGCGCCAAGGAACTGTCCGTCGGGGCCCAGCCGCCACTACATTCATCCAGTGTGCAGTTAGTGAGATATAGCGTCCCTGGCCGTGCTTACTGGTCCACGTATCTGTGGTTAGGTGGACCTTGCCACAAATGGCGTTGCGCAGTGCACACTTGATTTTATCGGACACTTGCATGTGCAGGGAAGGCACGGCTGTCTTGGAGAAGTAGTGGCGGCTGGGAACCACATACTGCGGGACAGCCATGGCCATCAGCTGTTTGAAGCTGTCTGTGTCCACCAGCCGGAATGACAGCATTTCAAAGGCCAGCAGTTTAGAAATGCTGACGTTCAGGCCAAGGGCCTCGAGGGTGACTCGGGGAATTTGCGCTTCCTCTCAAGGTTTGAGATATTGAGAGCTGAACGCTGCTGTGTGATATAGTGGAGACGCTAGTTGACGGTGGCGGTGGTGGTGGTGTCGGTGGCACATCCTCTGTTTGCTGCTCGGCAGGTGGCAACATTCCTCTCGAGGCGGAAGCCGAGGCAGCAGCGGTAGAGGGAGCAGGGGAGCCTCAGCGAGTGCCTGGTTTTTAAGGTGTGTACCCCACTGCAGTTCATGCTTTGCATGTAGATGCCTGGTCATGCAGGTTGTGCTGAGGTTCAGAACGCTAATGCCTCGCCTCAGGCTCTGATGGCAGAGCGTGCAAGTCACTGGGTCTTGTCGGTAGGACATTGTTTAAAGAAGTGCCATGCCAGGAACTCTTTGAAGCTGCCTTTGTGGGGCTGGGTCCCTGTTGGCGATGTCCAGTAGCAGGCGAACTCTGGGGCGGCGGCTCGTCTGCTTTGGCCCCTGCTCCCTCTTGGCTTCGCTGTTGTCTCGGTCTCACCACTACCTCTTCCTCTGAACTGTGAAAGTCATCGCCACGACCTTCAGTCCATGTGGGGTCTAAGACCTCATCGCCCTCTGCATCGTCTTCCACCCAGTCTCCTCCCTGACCTCCTCCTGTTCAGTCTGCACACTGCAAAAGACGCGGCAGTGGGCACCTGTGTTTCGTCATCATCAGAGAGTCGGTGACTCTGCTGTGGTGGTATTCCCATGTCCTCTTCATCTGGAGACATAAGTGGTTGTGCGTCAGTGCATGGTATGTCTTCCTCCACTGGGGAAGGGCTAGGTGGACGCCCCTGGAAACCCTGGAAGCAGAGTCTTCAAACAGAAGAAGAGACTGCTGCATAACTTGTGGCTCAGACCGTTTCCCTGATATGCTTGGGGGTGATGTGACAGACTGATGGGCTTGGTTTTCAGGTGCCACCCAGCGCTCTCCGCAGAAGACTGGGTGGAAGACCATGTGGTGAACGTGCTGGAAGCACTGTCGGCCACCCAATCGACATGCCTGTACCTGCTCAGGCCTTACCATCCTAAGAGCGGCATTGGGCCCCACGAGATATTGCGGTACATTCTGCCGGGCTAGTTGAGGGAGTTCGTTCTCTACTGTGTGCGCCTCAGCCGAACGGCCACGCCCTCTACCAGCAACAGAGGCTCCACGGACACCACCACGACCGCGCCCTCGTCCCTTAATAGTATTTTTTCTTCATTGTTGCGATTCAACTCGCACCACAATGAAATATTTTATTTTTATAAGCAAAATCCCCTCACTGGAATACTTTCAGTCTTTTGACTGTATGGATTACAGATGGAATGACTGTTATATGTGAGTACCGCTTTCTTTGACAGATTCTAGTATGGGTACATATATGTTTTCCCAACCCCAGCACATTAGTTTGCTAATTCCAGATGTATGAAACGCAGGCCTAACTGTATCTAGTATATTGAACGCCAGATAAACTAACTTGGCCTTTTTTAAATAAAAAAATTCCCTCACTGGAATACTTTCAGTCTTTTGACTGTATGGATTACAGATGGAATGACTGTTATATGTGAGTACCGCTTTCTTTGACAGATTCTAGTATGGGTACATATATGTTTTCCCAACCCCAGCACATTAGTTTGCTAATTCCAGATGTATGAAACGCAGGCCTAACTGTATCTAGTATATTGAGCATCAGATAAACTAACTTGGCCTTTTTAAATAAAAAAATTCCCTCACTGGAATACTTTCAGTCTTTTGACTGTATGGATTACAGATGGAATGACTGTTATATGTGAGTACCGCTTTCTTTGACAGATTCTAGTATGGGTACATATATGTTTTCCCAACCCCAGCACATTAGTTTGCTAATTCCAGATGTATGAAAGCATGAGCCTAACTGTATCTAGTATATTGAACGCCAGATAAACTAACTTGGCCTTTTTAAATAAAAAAATTCCCTCACTGGAATACTTTCAGTCTTTTGACTGTATGGATTACAGATGGAATGACTTGTTATATGTGAGTACCGCTTTCTTTGACAGATTCTAGTATGGGTACATATATGTTTTCCCAACCCCAGCACATTAGTTTGCTAATTCCAGATGTATGAAACGCCAGGCCTAACTGTATCTAGTATATTGAGCGCCAGATAAACTAACTTGGCCTTTTTTAAATAAAAAAATTCCCTCACTGGAATACTTTCAGTCTTTTGACTGTATGGATTACAGATGGAATGACTGTTATATGTGAGTACCGCTTTCTTTGACAGATTCTAGTATGGGTACATATATGTTTTCCCAACCCCAGCACATTAGTTTGCTAATTCCAGATGTATGAAACGCATGGCCTAACTGTATCTAGTATATTGAGCACCAGATAAACTAACTTGGCCTTTTTAAATAAAAAAATTCCCTCACTGGAATACTTTCAGTCTTTTGACTGTATGGATTACAGATGGAATGACTGTTATATGTGAGTACCGCTTTCTTTGACAGATTCTAGTATGGGTACATATATGTTTTCCCAACCCCAGCACATTAGTTTGCTAATTCCAGATGTATGAAAGCATGAGGCCTAACTGTATCTAGTATATTGAGCGCCAGATAAACTAACTTGGCCTTTTTAAATAAAAAAATTCCCTCACTGGAATACTTTCAGTCTTTTGACTGTATGGATTACAGATGGAATGACTGTTATATGTGAGTACCGCTTTCTTTGACAGATTCTAGTATGGGTACATATATGTTTTCCCAACCCCAGCACATTAGTTTGCTAATTCCAGATGTATGAAAGCATGAGCCTAACTGTATCTAGTATATTGAGCATCAGATAAACTAACTTGGCCTTTTTAAATAAAAAAATTCCCTCACTGGAATACTTTCAGTCTTTTGACTGTATGGATTACAGATGGAATGACTGTTATATGTGAGTACCGCTTTCTTTGACAGATTCTAGTATGGGTACATATATGTTTTCCCAACCCCAGCACATTAGTTTGCTAATTCCAGATGTATGAAGCATGAGCCTAACTGTATCTAGTATATTGAGCGCCAGATAAACTAACTTGGCCTTTTTAAATAAAAAAATTCCCTCACTGGAATACTTTCAGTCTTTTGACTGTATGGATTACAGATGGAATGACTGTTATATGTGAGTACCGCTTTCTTTGACAGATTCTAGTATGGGTACATATATGTTTTCCCAACCCCAGCACATTAGTTTGCTAATTCCAGATGTATGAAGCATGAGGCCTAACTGTATCTAGTATATTGAGCGCCAGATAAACTAACTTGGCCTTTTTTAAATAAAAAAATTCCCTCACTGGAATACTTTCAGTCTTTTGACTGTATGGATTACAGATGGAATGACTGTTATATGTGAGTACCGCTTTCTTTGACAGATTCTAGTATGGGTACATATATGTTTTCCCAACCCCAGCACATTAGTTTGCTAATTCCAGATGTATGAAAGCATAGGCCTAACTGTATCTAGTATATTGAGCATCAGATAAACTAACTTGGCCTTTTTAAATAAAAAAATTCCCTCACTGGAATACTTTCAGTCTTTTGACTGTATGGATTACAGATGGAATGACTTGTTATATGTGAGTACCGCTTTCTTTGACAGATTCTAGTATGGGTACATATATGTTTTCCCAACCCCAGCACATTAGTTTGCTAATTCCAGATGTATGAAGCATAGGCCTAACTGTATCTAGTATATTGAGCGCCAGATAAACTAACTTGGCCTTTTTTAAATAAAAAAATTCCCTCACTGGAATACTTTCAGTCTTTTGACTGTATGGATTACAGATGGAATGACTGTTATATGTGAGTACCGCTTTCTTTGACAGATTCTAGTATGGGTACATATATGTTTTCCCAACCCCAGCACATTAGTTTGCTAATTCCAGATGTATGAAACGCAGGCCTAACTGTATCTAGTATATTGAACGCCAGATAAACTAACTTGGCCTTTTTTAAATAAAAAAAAATTCCCTCACTGGAATACTTTCAGTCTTTTGACTGTATGGATTACAGATGGAATGACTGTTATATGTGAGTACCGCTTTCTTTGACAGATTCTAGTATGGGTACATATATGTTTTCCCAACCCCAGCACATTAGTTTGCTAATTCCAGATGTATGAAACGCAGGCCTAACTGTATCTAGTATATTGAACGCCAGATAAACTAACTTGGCCTTTTTAAATAAAAAAATTCCCTCACTGGAATACTTTCAGTCTTTTGACTGTATGGATTACAGATGGAATGACTGTTATATGTGAGTACCGCTTTCTTTGACAGATTCTAGTATGGGTACATATATGTTTTCCCAACCCCAGCACATTAGTTTGCTAATTCCAGATGTATGAAACGCAGGCCTAACTGTATCTAGTATATTGAACGCCAGATAAACTAACTTGGCCTTTTTTAAATAAAAAAATTCCCTCACTGGAATACTTTCAGTCTTTTGACTGTATGGATTACAGATGGAATGACTGTTATATGTGAGTACCGCTTTCTTTGACAGATTCTAGTATGGGTACATATATGTTTTCCCAACCCCAGCACATTAGTTTGCTAATTCCAGATGTATGAAACGCAGGCCTAACTGTATCTAGTATATTGAACGCCAGATAAACTAACTTGGCCTTTTTAAATAAAAAAATTCCCTCACTGGAATACTTTCAGTCTTTTGACTGTATGGATTACAGATGGAATGACTGTTATATGTGAGTACCGCTTTCTTTGACAGATTCTAGTATGGGTACATATATGTTTTCCCAACCCCAGCACATTAGTTTGCTAATTCCAGATGTATGAAACGCAGGCCTAACTGTATCTAGTATATTGAACGCCAGATAAACTAACTTGGCCTTTTTAAATAAAAAAAATTCCCTCACTGGAATACTTTCAGTCTTTTGACTGTATGGATTACAGATGGAATGACTGTTATATGTGAGTACCGCTTTCTTTGACAGATTCTAGTATGGGTACATATATGTTTTCCCAACCCCAGCACATTAGTTTGCTAATTCCAGATGTATGAAACGCAGGCCTAACTGTATCTAGTATATTGAACGCCAGATAAACTAACTTGGCCTTTTTTAAATAAAAAAATTCCCTCACTGGAATACTTTCAGTCTTTTGACTGTATGGATTACAGATGGAATGACTGTTATATGTGAGTACCGCTTTCTTTGACAGATTCTAGTATGGGTACATATATGTTTTCCCAACCCCAGCACATTAGTTTGCTAATTCCAGATGTATGAAACGCAGGCCTAACTGTATCTAGTATATTGAACGCCAGATAAACTAACTTGGCCTTTTTAAATAAAAAAATTCCCTCACTGGAATACTTTCAGTCTTTTGACTGTATGGATTACAGATGGAATGACTGTTATATGTGAGTACCGCTTTCTTTGACAGATTCTAGTATGGGTACATATATGTTTTCCCAACCCCAGCACATTAGTTTGCTAATTCCAGATGTATGAAACGCAGGCCTAACTGTATCTAGTATATTGAACGCCAGATAAACTAACTTGGCCTTTTTTAAATAAAAAAAATTCCCTCACTGGAATACTTTATGGCTTTTCACTGTATGTATTACAGGTGGACTGGTATTAGTAGGGGTGACACAAGCACACCCAAGTCCCTGATGTAGGATTTCTATGGCACAGACCACTATTACAAGTGATTAATGGACGTTGGGAGAGATTGTGCTGCAGCACTAGTCCCAAGATGGCCGCCGCCTATCAGCCCAGTAACATGTGCCACAAAATGGTCTGCACAACCTTTAAAAAAAATAGCCTTGGACTGTGCTGCTAAATCGCTATTGGTCTGAATCCCAGGTGTAGATTTCTGACTTGTTTGGAGCTTTGGAATGCACACTGTGGCAGCTTCTGCTGCAGCACTACAAGTCGCAAAATGGCGGCCGGCGGTCAGCCCAGGTACATGTGGATGGAAAAATCACTCTGGCCACTCTAAAAATAGCCAATCCCTATCAAAAAAGCAGCTCAGCTGCAGTTGTTCAGATGAATCACAGGTGGAGGAGAGAAATTTGCTTCCAGTTATTCAATTATCCCTGCCTATTCTCGCCCTAGCATCAGCTGCGTCTATCCCTGTTCTATTCACATCGGGAGTGAGCACGTCCCGACGTGCGCACAAGCTTATAAAGAGGCTGAGTCACATGCTGCACTTGGCCAATCACAGCCTTGCCAATAGTAGGCATGGCTGCGATGGCATCTTAGGGCAAGTAGTATGATGCATGTTGATTGGCTGCTTTGCAGCCTTTCAAAATGCGCCAAAATACATGCCGAACGACGAACCCGAACCCGAACTTTTACGAAAAAGTTCGGGTTCGGGTCCGTGTCACGAACACCCCAAAATTCGGTACGGACCCGAACTATGCTCGAACTGTTCGCTCAACACTACTGGTGAGGTGCCAGCATCTCCATATACCAAGATTTCTAGGTAATGTCTACTTAATGGGAATCTGTCAGCTCTGAAACAGCCCCCAAACTAGAGTAAGCAGTGTATAGTGTAAGTAATGTCCAATTATGTAATTTTTATTTTCATACTGACTTACATTCCAGCGCTATGGTCCAACAAACCAGCAGTAAAATGCAATTTACTGCTGGTTTGTTTAAGCACAGTGTCTGAATGAAAGCGAAACTTGGGGTCACTTACACTATGCACCACTTACTCTAGTTTGGGGGCTGTTTCAATGCTGACAGATTTCTTTTAAGCCACTCACAGATACCTTGAGAAGTATAAACATTAATTATAGTTGGCTGACCACCTTTGGCCTTAGATGCACTGCTTCTGGGAAGAGACATGCTAATTTGACAGATATACCAGATTTTCTTGATATCTCAAAGAATTCCACCCGGATGTGATGGACATCCATGATCTGATGAATCTTCCATTTGATCACCTCACCTACGCTGTGTGATGTTGCTTCTCTAAGCACTCTAAGCACCGCAAACTCTCAGGGAAAAAAATCACACTTAAAGAGGACCTTTCATAGCTCCAAACATAATAAAGTAAGTAGCATGACATGTAGGGGTAAATGCAGGGATCTCCCTGCACGTACTATCTTTTCTCTCCGCCGCTCCATTCACCTGCTCTGGCCCCGGTAAATTCTCCCGTGCTGTATGTTAATCACTAGCATCGGAACACCAGGGAGGAGACATCAGCTTTTCTTCCTGGACATTCCTTCTTCCTGGCTGTAGCTCTGTCCAATTGCAGTGCAGAGCGCATAGCCAGGGAGAAGGAATGCCCAGGGAGAAAAGCTGATGTCTCCTCCCTGGTTTTCCGATGCTAGTGATTACCATACAGCGCGGGAGAATTTAACAGGGCCAGAGCGGGCAAACGGAGAGGCGGAGAGAAAAAATAGTAAGTGCAGGGAGATCCCTGCATTAACCCCTACATGCTACTTACTTTATTATGTGTGGACCCATGAAAGGTCCTCTTTAAGAGAATCAATAACTATCCAGAGTAACTTACCTTTTCAGGATCAGTGATATATCAGTGATTTTGCTTTAATGCTTTGAACTATTTCTCTTAATCTGATATCTCTTTAGCAATAAATTCCTAGAACCGGTCGCAGTTTTACATTTTAAAGTTTTGAACATGAAAAGGCCAATTCCCGCACTGGCAGCCTCTCTCACCCCATTTTTTTTACATATGTTTTATATGTTTTTTAGTAATAGTTTTTTTTTTTTTTTTGTGGTGGCAGGCAGTGACCCTTTTAAGTCTCTTGAGGGAAATGCCTGTTGGACTCCTTATTGACTACAGTTCGAGCCTATCCACATGGTTGGGTTCCATCAGTAAATTTTGGTTTGGATGTATATCATCTTACCTACCTTTAAGTTAATAATTTCTCTATATTGTTTGCTATATCTCCAATTGCTGCTCATTATAGTAGCTACCATACTAGTTTTAATTTCTACATCTTCTAAGCTCTTCTCCTATTGTACTAGTTGGGTAACAATACAGCACTCCACATCTTTCACATACCATTAAGATGGCTTACAACTAGGGATGGGGGAATCGACATCGGATGAAACATCCGAAGTCGATTCGCATAAAACTTCGGTCCAATACTGTATGGAGTGAGCGCTCCTTATAGTAATAGAATGTGTTGGCTCAGATGAGCCGAAGTTATTACTTCGCGAATTCTCGCGTGACTTCGCTTAATAACTTTATAGATTCCGTTTTACTGTAAAAAAACATTTCCCGAACTTGGCTTCGGTTCCAAGGTACCACTTGGAACCGAACCCGAGTTAGAGAAATGTTTGTTTTTTTTACAGTAAAAATGTATCTATTAATGGTTTCACATTGCACATCCATCCTTGGCTACCAAAGGTATGAGAATCGTGATAGATAAAAATGTGCCATGTGTCCATAAATTGTCCTATTCAGATACAGAAGACATGGTTCTTTTAAAAAAAGGCACCGTAGGTGGAATTCTGTTTTCTATTACTAACCTCTAAGCACCTCTAAGCACTAATTACTCTCACATTTTGTGGCTCACAGACACTAGAGATGAGCGACTCCCCTGCGACTCCCCCTCTAATAGACACCCTAGAAACATACCTCGATTTTAGGGAAGGTATTTTGAAAGTAGACGAGGATTGTAATCTTTCCTGGATACATCTAGCACAGGTCTTGCATCTCCCAGGCTTAAGATATAAGATATGTATTTAAGATATGCTTTGAATAGTTTGGACTTAATACATGCATGGCGTATTGAACATCCTCTATCTAGAGATTATACCTTCTTCTCCCAGGTTAACGATACTTACCTAAGACTCGATTATATTTCACTTTCAGTAAGGTCTCTACCAATTCTGCATGAGATAAACATTTCTGCATGGGATTAACAGTTGTATTAAACTCTCTGATCCCATCTACCATTAAGGGAATGGACCTGGACAGTTAACTAGACCTTACTAGATGACTATTGGCACGTTGAGGCTTTACAGTCCTCTCTTGCAGAATTTTTTGAGATAAACATCATTCCGGAGACAGTGTGGGAAACCCACAAAGCGTTTGTTCATGGGAAATTTGACTATTGGCACTTTGAGGCTTTACAGTCCTCTCTTGCAGAATTTTTTGAGATAAACATTACTCCAGAGACAGTGTGGGAAACCCACAAAGCGTTTGTTCATGGGAAATTTATTGCATTAAGAACAAAACTCAAAAGACAGAAGCCAGTGGGAGAGGGCGGTGATATCATAGTGCAGATCCTGCTGAATGAAGATAGAAGAGGCTGCTACAGTGTGATCAAGTGGATAAGGTAAGTTGTTTTTTAACCCCTAAATGGCCATATTCTTTTGCATTCTGTCTTAAGAATGCTATTATTTTCCGATATAACCATGTTATAACAGAAAATAATAAAGTGAGGTCCCCATTGACTTCAATAGCGTCCGGGCTAGGGGTCAAGTTCGGGTCCTGAACCCGAACTTTGACCGGAAGTTTGTCCGAACCCGGCGAACCCGAACTTCCATGAGTTCTCCCATCCTTACCAGGCAATTCAAATTTATTTTTAGTTTGGATAAAGTAGCATATACAGTCGTGACCAAAAGTTTGGAGAATTACATAAATATTGGAAATTGGAAAAGTTGCTGCTTAAGTTTTTATAATAGCAATTTGCATATACTCCAGAATGTTATGAAGAGTGATCAGATGAATTGCATAGTCCTTCTTTGCCATGGAAATTATCTTAATCCCAAAAAAAACCTTTCCACTGCATTTCTTTGCTGTCATTAAAGGACCTGCTGAGATAATTTCAGCAATCGTCTTGTTAACTCAGGTGAGAATGTTGACGAGCACAAGGCTGGAGATCTCAAAACTTTTGCCCACTACTGTACGTGTGTCTTACAATACAAAGGGTAGTATTTAAAATCTCTGAGTAATATTGTAAAATACTAGGCCGGAATCCATGTTGGTAAATCTCCAGGCAGTTATTTTAAATTTTTTGGAAAATAACATTATAAGCATATACTGTATGTGTGTCTTACAATACAAAGGGTAGCATTTTATACATCTTAGTGATAATGTGAAATACTGGGCCAAAATACATATGGGTGCATCTCCAGGCAGTTAAAATATTTTTTTTTATTTTTTTTATAAGTTTAGGAAAATAGTATATATGTGTATCTTACAATACAAAGGGTAGTATTTTAAATCTCTGAGTGATAATGTGAAATATTGGGCTGAACTCCATGTTGGTGCATCTCCAGGCAGTTACATTTTTTTGTTTTACTGTAGTTTGGCAAAATAGCAAATACTTTTGTTTGACAATACAAAGACTGCCGTTTTACATCTCTGAGAGATAATGTGAAATAATAGTTCGAAATCCATGCCAGTGCATCTCCAATCAAATATATTTATTTTTTTGTTTTGTGAAAATAGCATGATAAGAATGTATGTGTGTCTGACAATACAAAGGGTAGCGTTTTATATCTCTGACAGATATGGTGAAATACTTGGTGGAAATCTGTGTGGGTGCATCTCCATGCAGTTCAATTTATTTATTTATTTTTGGAAAATAGCATATGCTGTATTTTTCGCCCTATAAGTCGTAACCGGCCTATAAGACGCACCTGGTTTTTGAGGAGAAAAATAAGAAAAAAAATTTTTTTAACCAAAAGGTGTGCTTTTGAAGTAATGGTGGTCTGTGCATGACAGTATTATGGGGGGATCTGTGGATGGCACTGTTATGTGGGGGAGATTTGGATGGCACTGTTATGGGGGGATCTGTGGATGACACTGTGATGGGGGGATCTGTGGATAGCACTGTGATGGGGGATCTGTGGATAGCACTGTGATGGGGGCATTTATGAATGACACTGTAATGGATTGGATCTGTGGATGACACATATATAGCATCTTATGCTATATGTGTCATCCACAGATCACCTAATACAGTGTCATCCAAAGATGCCCCTTTTCTAAAACATCTGGCCCATAGTGACTGCTTAGGGGCGGAGCCTGGCAACAGCGGCGGGCGGCCACCGCTAACAGCGTGACTCCTTTCATAACATTTATAATCTTTAATCATGTCCCTTATTCCCTATAAGCCCAGTACAGTAGCGCTCTGCTAACCTGCTATACCGATCCTCTAGCAGGCAGAGCGGTGTGGCGGCAGGCTGCTGTGTAACGTCCTCACTGGCGTCATCTGCCTGCTCCTCCTGCTTCATTCATAAAGTGAAAGGAGCAGGCAGATGACGTCAGTGAGGACGTTACACAGCACCGCTCTGCCTGCTAGAGGATCGGTATAGCAGGTTAGCAGAGCGTTACTGTATTGGGCTTATAGGGAATAAGGGGACATGATTACAGATTATAAATGTTATGAAAGCAGTCACGCTGTGAGCGGCGGGCCGCCCGCCGCGTGTTGCCAGGCTCCGCCCCCTCCTCCTTCCATGCTGATACATCGCAGGCTGTGCGATGTATCGGCTTTAACTATAGGAAAATGGTAGCATTCGCCATATAAGACGCACTGCCATTTCCCCCCCACTTTTGGGGGGAAAAAGTGCGTCTTATATGGCGAAAAATACGGTAAATGTGTCTTACAATACAAAGGCAGAGAGATAATGTGAAATAATAGGTCGAAATCTGTGCCAGTGCATCCCCGGGCAGTTCAAACGTATTTATTCTTTGTTTCAGTTTGGAAACATAGTACTGTATATATGTATATCTTACAATACAAAAGGGTAACAGTTTAAATCTTTTAGTAATAACATGAAATACTGGGCCGAAATCCATGTCGGTTTATCCCCAGTTAATTTTTTTTATTTGTTTTGGTTTGGGAAAAATATCAAATATGTGTGTTTGATAATACAAAGATTACTGTCTCACATCTCTGAGAGATAATGTGAAATAATAGGTCGAAATATGTGTCAGTGCATCTCAAAGCAGTTCATTTATTTTTAGTTGTGGTTTGGGAAAATAGCATATACATATGTCTTACAATACAAAAGGTAGCGGTTTAAATATTTTAGTGATAATGTGACTTGGTCGAATTCCATGTTGGTTCATCTCCAGGCATTTCAAGTATTGGTGTGTGTGTGGGGGAATAACTGCATAATAGGTTGACAACCTGCGTTTTACGCAACATAAAGCTTTTTTTCTGAATCTGCATATTTTTATTGCACAAAATTCAATTGTCTTTAGTAGGGATGAGCGAATTGACTTCGGATGAAACATCCAAAGTCGATTGCCTTAATACTTTGTTTGAATACTGTACGGATCGAGCGCTCCGTACAGTGTTAGAATGTATTGGCTCCTATGAGCCGAAGTTATAAGAGTAGAAATTGATTTATGAAGCTATTATGTGAAGTCTCGCGAGACTTTGCGAAGTAATAACTTCGGCTCATAGGAGCCAATACATTCTAATACTGTACGGAGCACACTCCATAAAGTATTCAAACTAAGTATTATGCAAATCGACTTCGGATGTTTCATCTGAATTCAATTCGCTCATTCCCTATTCATTAGCAGTGTCTTCAATGTGTTTGTAGAAAGGGAAGGACATTTTATTGCACCTCCATGTCTTGCCATACTTCCATATTGTGTGACTGTGTATATTTAGTCCCAAAAATGTCATGAATACGGAAGGGTTTCAAACGAAAGACCCAGAGCCAGAATGTGGGTAGTTACAGAGATTTTTCTCCTCGGCATAAAGAAATCTTCTTTATTTTTAGATTAAATCAGCCAAATAACACGTTTCAAGGATTCTTAGGTCCACTTTCATCAGGTTAAGCTTGCTTGATGAAGTGGACCTAAGTATCCCCAAAACGCATTGTTATTTGGCTGATTTAATCTACAATAAAGAAGATTTGCTAAACATTCGTCTGAAGCCAGCTTCCTTTGAGCCAAGCAGAAAAATCTCTGTAACCTCATCATTCATCCGAGAAATTATGCTCCTCCAGTAAAAGTACTCCATCTGTGGCAGCATGACTAGCGTTCCGGACCACAACTTACAACAGGCCTACAATAGAGATGTGCCTATCCCTAGCATAATTCCACAAGGTGAGCCTCAATTTTGGAGTTTCTACCCTCGGCAGATTGCCCAGGGCATACTTACCCTACGTTGTGCCTTTCTCTGTTTTTGCAGTAAAGTTGTGCCTTCTCTCATGGAGATTGTGGGTAGTGGCAGCACCAGCTATCCAGCGAGAAGTAGTAATAGTAAAGGGTTGCAGTTGTTCCTGGCTTCAAAAGGTGCAACATTATTATTGAGAAGAAAGAGGATGAGAATGTGGAGTGGATTGCTCACACCTCCTCTCAGTTGCAGCAGGATCATGTGGAGCCAGAGGTCACCGCATTCCTCCTGCTCCTCCTCCTTGCAGCCCCAGAGAAGTCTTTTAGTGGAGTCCTCTCTGTCTTCACTGCCCCGTCATAGTGTGGTGCCTTCCTTTTTCCCAAAAAAACACCACACCTTATGTTGAGTCTCCCTGTTGATGACTTATGTGAGAGCAGTCACCGTTTGGGCTGCTCTGAGAAGGAGATTCAGGAGGAGGCTGGGGACTCCATGCATAGCTGTGTTTGGTGGTGGTAACAGTGGCAACTGTAGCCACGGCATCCACAGTGGGGCAATGACAGTGGCAGTCAGGGCAAATTCAGAGCAGGGGAGGGGGGGCCAAGGAGTCCACCATCATATCTCACAGTCTGATAAAAGTTATAAGAAGAAAATCAGCCGGCGCTCTGCATCAATCAATCATGATGCACGTGTCGAGGGTAATCAGCCCATCCATACAGCAAAATAGATGACCGGCACTCACTTGTTTTGCGAAAGTAGAAAAGTTTTATTGGTCACATCAGTATAATATCGGTGACGCGTTTCAGCTCAAATAGTGAGCCTTTCTCAAACAAGCAGATGCAAGACAAGTGAGTGCCGGTCATCTATTTTGCAGTCTGATAAAAGTGTCAGGGAGGGTGAGGACTCTGATGATGATTGTGTGTTGACCAGGACCTGGGAGCTAGATCAAGATGCTGAGGAGGATTGAACATCAGAGGAGGAGGTTGGTTGCGACAGCAATAAAGAGCAGAGGTGACGTACCTCACAATGACCATCCATGCCATGTCTGCTTCAGGATCTGGTGATGCCGCAGACACTGTAGGTGGATAAGGCCCAAAATGTACCAGAGCTAAGCGAAACTCAGCTGCCTCTAGCTTTTTGGGATTATGTCCCATATGGTGTTTTCTCCAAAAGACGGGCACACAAAACTGCAGCCTTGAGCAAGATGTACAGGATTAAAATAAACCATGGGCATTCAATCACAAACATAGGTACCAGAGCTCTGTTGCAGCACATGAGGCAGCATCACCGGATCCTTAGGGAAAATACAACTGGACAGTATTCCCAATCAGAACAAGTCTTTCCTCCTTCTCGTGACCCTTTTTATGGCAGCCAAACCACATCTATAAGCATAACAGTGTCTTTGTCATCATCATCATTAGCATCTTCTTTTCCTGACAAGACTCTTTCTCCTTCTTGTCCTCTGCTCCGCTGTGAAACATCTAAAACAGAATGTTTTGCCTGAAAAAAACTATTTTCCACCAGCAGTTAGCTTGTCTATAAGCTGAACCGCTACATGTCCATGTTGCTGGTGGTGCAGTCGCTGCCAAACTGTTTAGTAATTCCTTGTACTCTCATGTGGCGTGAGAGTGCAGGTCGCTCTTTGCAATTCTCACTGTGTGACAATCTGCACACCACAGTGGACACCTAGTGCAGCTGTTACGACCCCTTGGATCAATATTTTTTGTGGCAGTGGAGAGGCAGAACCCCAACAACATAGCTAAGTCCTTTTGACCTCCCACACACACACACGATGCATCAGGCTGGCTCACACAGCTGGCACTTATCCGCCTCATCCACCACCTCCTCCATGGACACGCTCCTGTCCCCAAAATCAGCAGAGTACAGCGTCGCCCCCACTCCCCCTCCTTCCTATCACGTGTCAAGACAATCATTGCCACACTGTCTTGGAGTTAATTGCTTGGTCGAAAGTAGCCACACAGTCGAGCAGTTGCTAAAGTACATCAAGCAGTAAACATCACTGGCTGTCATCCTGCTGACTCCAACTGGGCAAGGTGATCAACGACATTGGGTGCAACATAGTGGCCATCCTGAACCTTGGAAATAACACATGCTCCCTGCATTGTGCATGTCACTAATCTAGTCGGGCAATGCTTTTAAAAAAAGTAAACTGGCTTGCAAAGGGTGCTGGCAATGTCCAGGAGACTATCCACCTTTTAAGCCATTCTCACATGGTGAGGGATGCTCTCCTGGACTTGCAGTGACCAAACCGTCAACAGCTACACCAATTAATCTGCAACGTTCCATTGCTTATACTACATTATCTGTGCAATCAGCGGAAAGTGGTAAACAATTTTGTCATGCACCAGACTTCCTCAGCAGATGTCCCTCATCCCATCCATTTGTATCTTAAAAAGAGAAGATTCCAGCTTCCATAAAAAACAGTGTATTCTTTATTGGCTCCAGTAAATCCATCACATGTTTCAGCAGGTATGCAAACCAAAAGTTGGACCACATCCAAACCTGAAAACATGGATTGGCATATCAAATAACCACATAATTAAAGATATATTAAAGCTAGATACAAAAACACTATGGGGGGGTTATGTATCAAGGTTGGCATTTTATTAAGATGTTAAGTCTTAATAACCCCTGCTCTGGAGGTGGCGCATCCACCGCCAGCTAAAATGTAAGCCAGCTTCCTTGCTGGTTTAAAGAAGACTTTTCACCACTCCTGACATGCCTTTTTTAATAGCTCCATGCATTCCCCGTATAATAATAATTCTGGAACATCTATTCTTATGGCTCTATGTTGTGCCATTTCTGTATTATTTCAACTATAAGTTATGAATATTGTTGAGAGAACTTGTATTTTAAGTTCAGCGTCCAAAGTTCAGGTTGGGGTTATCGAAGAATCAAGGCGCTACCACGGACCATAATGGAATTTTGAATCCATAAGGGGATTCTTTGATGAACCCAAACCTTGGACAACACCAAGGACCTGGGGTGATGTCACTGTCATGTGATCAGTGCAGGGGGCGTGCCTCAGTACTGGATTGGATAAGAGGTGGTAAAGGGCCTGGTATAATGATCATGTGACATGAGAGGCGGGAGCTCCTGTGCTTTGTGTGGAGGAGAAGGAGGAAGTAGAGCAGTGAAGGACGGTTGCGCGAACATGGATTCCAAATTCTGTTATGGTCCGTAGTAGCGAATTCATAACGGGATTCTAAGATAACCCGAACCCGAACTTTGGACGCGGAACTAAAAATACAAGTTCGCTTAACCCTAGTTATTAATGAATTGTTAGCAGTCTGCAGTAAGGGTACAGAGTGGTGGTAATCAAATGGGGGGATGTACCTGCATAGACTGACTCTATCCAATCAGTGATGCTGGTTTCAGACTGTGAAGGAACACAGTTGAAATAATAAAGGAATGGCACTACACAGAGCCATAATAATAGATGCTCCAGAATTGATTTTACATGGGGAATGCATGAAGCTATTAAAACAGGCATGTCAGGAGTGGTGACAGGTCCTCTTTAAGTTTAGACCATTTTCTACGCCTAAAACAGAAGTAGAAAAAGATAAAAGAGATGGGCCTACCAGCCTGTCCCCTTCCCCGCCAACACCACGCCCCCTTCTTTAGACCTGGCATGAGCAGGGAAAAGTGGCAGATTGTGGTTTTCAGTGCTGCAGGGGGTGAGGTGACACCCAAAGCGATCAAGTTGTCCTCCGCCAGTGTCCAAAACATTATTTTTGTCAAAATGAAGCAAGCCTTACACTCATTCAGTTAATGCCGATAAATAGATCTCGCCCTGCTGACGATGCCTCGTCTTGTCACTCTTGCTGCCTGTCTACCAGCATGTTGACTCCCTACCATTATGTTCTGTGTGGCTGCTGCTGCCTCCATTATTCCACTGCTGCCATCATGCCACAACGGCAGCCTGCCTACCAACATGTTCTGTGCGGCTACTGCTCCTGCCTCCATCATGCTGCTGTTGCTGCCTGACTACCATCATTTTTTTTGTTTGGCTGCTGCCTGCCAACATATATCGCTGCTGTTGCTACAGCTTCATCTGTTGCTAAATGCTGCTAATCCCCTACTGCCACATCTACTGTATTAAGGCTACGCATCTGCCACCACTTCTACTATTACCACAATTACTACTACTATTACTACTCCCACCCATAGACAGACGATCTACTGCCTTGTATGTTCCCTGCTTTTCTACTTCTGCTGCCGCTACTATTGTGACCACGTGCCTCCAATACCCTACCAGTTCCACATCAACACTGCACTGCTGCTGCTCCCAATTAAAACATCGTTAAAAATCGATCCACTTTTTCTTCTGAAAATTAATATTTGTGTATGTTGTATAGGCAGGCATTCAGACCCCATCAAGGCATAATTTTCTCATATGCCACTGGGCTGTGTGTTTTTAGACACACTGTTTGTTAACGCCATTAAACATATGTTTACCCATAGTTATGTATGTCAGTGTCACTCTGAGATAATTTACTGTTGCTGTGATTGCATTCAAGAGCTTGGTGGTAGAGGTAGAAAACGCAAAATTCATAAAAAACTGACGAAGATGTTGCACATATGCTGAAAGTATGGTCAATAATATTGTGCGAAGGGAGCGGGCTAGGTGAAACCAGAAGTGTTTTTATTGAACATTTTTCTGTAATGACAAACCTTCAGTCTGATAGACAGGATATTAACAGTATATTCTGTCCCTACAGATTAATACTCATCTATCTTTTCAATACTGACATTTACATACTTAGCTATAACATTCTTATAAGAGATAACCCATTACCATGTGCAGCTCTGTTACTACTGAACCTGCGTCACAGTAAGCAAATAGTGCAGTTTAATCATTTATATTAACATCAGCTCTTATAACAGCCGTATGTACAATACACTAGCTCCATGTGACACATCAGTTTACTTCACTAACATTTGTCCAGGGTTTATCTACTCACACTGCATCACCAGCAGCCTTAGCTGATTATAGGGATGTGCATTAAATCATTTTACCCTGTTTATTGCCCTTAATATGTGTTCTCTTACCTGCAATGACAAACTATAACCTTCAGTCTGGTAGACATGATAGTAACAGCATAGTCTGTACACCCAGGAACAAAAGGTCTGTATTTTAAGTCCCCCCCCTGCTATTTTCAGTGCTATGTCATTCCAGCTTTAAACAATTTGCTTCCATCTACTGGCAATTTAGTAGAATTGCCAGGAGTTTGATTTTCTATTTTTACAGCCATACTCTTGGATTGCTGAAGCTGAAAATGGAATAGGTATTAGTTTATTTGTATGGGGTGCCTATTTTTGACATACCTTACAAATACAGATTAGGCTAGTTTCACACTAGCCACAGCCTTCTCCGGCAGGCTGTTCCAGTGGGTGAACAGCCTGCCGGATGAGTGCTGCCGCTACATTTCATAGTTTTATTCCGTCCACTTCTCGGCATGTTTGCCGTGCTGCCGTCGGAACTCCGGCCCGCCCCCATTATAGTCAATGGGACTGGAGCGGACCTCCTGTGGCATGCGTGCACTAGCGGCAGCACGGATCCGGCAGGCTGTTCACCCGCCGGAACAGCCTGCCGGAGAAGGCTACCGCTAGTGTGAAATTAGCCTAACATGTTTTCCTAAAAATTCTTTTGAGAATAGAGGATGTTAAATACCAATTGGAGCCAATCTGGTTCGGCCCAAACCCAAAAAGAATACTTTTTAAAAGACACATTTGGAATCCCTCCAAATCTACTTTGTTTCCTAGATATGTACAAAGAACTAGCTAAAGACAAACATTCTACCCCAGTTTTTATATGTTCTTCAAACTATTCAAATTTTCCTTCCCACTACGTTGTTCCAAACTTTTTGCTGCTTTTTATTCACTTTCTCTTTAAGGGCAAACTTCTGCGCTTACCTCTCTGACTTTTGATTCTAAAGTCCTCCCTCTGTTGCATAGCTTTCCCTGATCCACCCCTTTATTAAAATGTAAATCAATTGAGCAGATTAGTGGTTTTTAACAGATTAGCTGACTCCTCTCCGCATCTTGAGGCTGAGCAAGGCTTGTAATCACATGGATATAACGCTGAACTGTGATCCAGTATATGCCCTTCCACCAAGGGATTTTCATAACTTTATAAACTTGCTAGCAACCATTCTAATAACTAACTTGATTAACATTACTCCTTTGCCTTGTAAATAGCAACTGGATGTTTTTTTTTTTTTTTTGGGGGGGGGACAAACTGCTCAATAACACACTAATTGCCATTTTAGCGATACGTCCATTACAAAACTCACTCCTAGAAGCACATATTTCTATTCATTTTCTTACTTACACATTACTTATTTCCATCATACAGTATCTGTCAGCAATTTCTGACTGAGTAAAGAACCCTTGCTGAACCATCATGGTTAAAACAATACTCACTATAACCATCTATTCCAAAAGGTTTGTTCTTAAACATCTACTTGGATCTCCTGCATTATAAATCACCAGCTAAACCTAGCTTTGTTTTGGCTTGAGAGAAGGAACTCAATGTTAGTTTCTTCAAAGATGCTAAAAAACAAGAAACATTTAGCATTTTGTAACATTCTCATGGTTTTTTTCTAGGTGTGTGAAAAGACGCAAACTAAGTACAGAACTCCAAAATTTTTCCACAAAATATATCCTAAAGTGGTGCATCACCCACCACTGGAGAAGGCCACTTAAAGATATTTTGCCCACTGCAACCAGGCAGAGGAGAGAGGTCGCATGGCAGAGGTTCAGGTTTCATGTCACCCACCATTGTAACAGGCCACTTTCAGTTATTTAGGCCCCGGCGCGCAGATTGAGGGGAGGTTCATTCAACTTTGGGTTGCACCGCAACATCATGGAAAAGTTAAAAAAATGAGGATTCAATAAAGAAGTGCCCCGGAGTACAAGAATACATGGTTGAGGGGGAGGCAGTTATAAATGTCTATTCTGCACAAGGGAGGGACAGGTCCTGTGGGATCCATGCCTGGTTCATTTTTATGAACGTCAGCTTGTCCACGTTGGCTGTGAACAGGCGGCTGCGTTTGTCAGTAATGACGCCCCCTGCTGCTGTGCTGAATACACGTTCAGACAAAACACTGGCCGCCGGGCAGGCCAGCACCTCCAAGGCATAAAATGCTAACTCTGGCCATGTGGACAATTTGGAGACCAAGAAGTTGAATGGGGCCGAACCATCAGTCAGTATGTGGAGGGGGCGTACAGACGTACTGTTCAACCATGTTAGTGAAATGCTGCCTCCAGCTAACACGTTTCGTATCAGGTGGTGGTGCAGTTACCTGTGGCGTGGAGACAAAACTTTTCCACATTTCTGCCATGCTAACCCTGCCCCCAGAGGAGCTGGCCGTGACACAGCTGCGTTGGCGACCTCTTGCTCCTCCTCTGCCTTCGCCTTGGGCTTCCACCTGTTCCCCTACCAGTGTACGCGCAAAATACAGACCTTTTGTTCCTGGCTGGACAGACCATGCTGTTACTATCATGTCTACCAGACTGAAGGTTATAGTTTGTCATTGCAGGTAAGAGAACACATATTAAGGGCAATAAACAGGGTAAAATGATTTAATGCACATCCCTATAATCAGCTAAGGCTGCTGGTGATGCAGTGTGAGTAGATAAACCCTGGACAAATGTTAGTGAAGTAAACTGATGTGTCACATGGAGCTAGTGTATTGTAAATACGCCTGTTATAAGAGCTGATGTTAATATAAATAATTATACTGCACTATTTGCTTACTGTGACGCAGGTTCAGTAATAACAGAGCTGCACATTGTAATAGGTTATCTTTTATAAGAATGTTATAGCTAAGTATGTAAATGTTAGTATTGAAAATATAGATGAGTATTAATCTGTAGGGACAGAATATACTGTTACTATCCTGTCTACCAGACTGAAGGTTTGTCATTACAGAAAAATGTTCAATAAAAACACTTCTGGTTTCACCTAGCCTGCTCCTTTCGCACATTGGAATTACTGACCATACTTTCAGCATATGTGCAACATCTTCGTCAGTTTTTTATGAATTTTGCGTTTTCTACCTCTACCACCAAGCTCTTGAATGCAATCACAGCAACAGTAATTTATCTCAGAGTGACACTGACATACATAACTATGGGTAAACATATGTTTAATGGCGTTAACAAACAGTGTGTCTAAAAACACACAGCCCCGTGGCATATGAGAAAATTATGCCTTGATGGGGTCTGAATGCCTGCCTATACAACATACACAAATATTAATTTTCAGAAGAAAAAGTGGATCGATTTTTAACGATGTTTTAATTGGGAGCAGCAGCAGTGCAGTGTTGATGTGGAACTGGTAGGGTATTGGAGGCACATGGTCATAATAGTAGCGGCAGCAGAAGTAGAAAAGCATGGAACATACAAGGCAGTAGATCGTCTGTCTATGGGTGGGAGTAGTAATAGTAGTAGTAATTGTGGTAATGGTAGAAGTAGTGGCAGATGCGTAGACTTAATACAGTAGATGTGGCAGTAGGGCATTAGCAGCATTGAGCAACAGATGAAGCTGTAGCAACAGCAGCGATATATGTTGGCAGGCAGCAGCCATACAAAACATGATGGTAGTCAGGCAGCAACAGCAGCATGATGGAGGCAGGAGCAGTAGCCGCACGGAACATGTTGGTAGGCAGGCTGCCACAGTGGCATGATGGCAGCAGTGGAATAATAGAGGCAGCAGCAGCCACACAGAACATAATGGTAGGGAGTCAACATGCTGGTAGGCAGGCAGCAAGAGTGACAAGACGAGGCACCGTCAGCAGGGCGAGATCTATTTATCGGCATTAGCTGAATGAGTGTAAGGCTTGCTTCATTTTGACAAAAATAATGTTTTGGACAACTTGATCACTTTGGGTGTCACCTCACCCCCTGCAGCACTGAAAACCCTCTCTGAGATGACACTGGAGGCTGGACAAGAAAGATAGCATGCTGTAACAATGTGGGCCACTATTCCAGTCTGCCTGCCAAGAAATCCATGGGATCTAGGAGAAGGGTATGTGTTAGAGACAGGTCAGACGGTATGTGGCCCTGAACCTGAGCGCTGAGGTGGAAGGTCTTGGCTTGCTTATGTTCCTCAGCCTGGTGCGGCACAAGAAAAAGCAATGTTGAGGAGACTACCTTTCAGACACGCTGGTTTCTATTTCCAACATTTAATAGAAGATATACACCAGTTTTCTGTCGTTCCGTCGTAGATTGCAGCACAAAGGTTATTTGCACCACAATCTGCCACTTTTCCCTGCTCATGCCAGGTCTAAAGAAGGGGGCGTGGTGTTGGCGGGGAAGGGGACAGGCTGGTAGGCCCATCTCTTTTATCTTTTTCTACTTCTGTTTTAGGCGTAGAAAATGGTCTAAACTTAAAGAGGACCTGTCACCACTCCTGACATGCCTGTTTTAATAGCTTCATGCATTCCCCATGTAAAATCAATTCTGGAGCATCTATTATTATGGCTCTGTGTAGTGCCATTCCTTTATTATTTCAACTGTGTTCCTTCACAGTCTGAAACCAGCATCACTGATTGGATAGAGTCAGTCTATGCAGGTACATCCCCCCATTTGATTACCACCACTCTGTACCCTTACTGCAGACTGCTAACAATTCATTAATAACTAGGGTTAAGCGAACTTGTATTTTTAGTTCCGCGTCCAAAGTTCGGGTTCGGGTTATCTTAGAATCCCGTTATGAATTCGCTACTACGGACCATAACAGAATTTGGAATCCATGTTCGCGCAACCGTCCTTCACTGCTCTACTTCCTCCTTCTCCTCCACACAAAGCACAGGAGCTTCCGCCTCTCATGTCACATGATCATTATACCAGGCCCTTTACTCGCGCATCTTTCTATCACGCTCCAGTGCAGGAAGTAAGGTGGGCACATTGTCTTTGTACCGGGGATCCAGCAGGGTGGCAACCCAGTAGTCCGCACACTTTAAAATGTGGGCAACTCTGCTGTAGTTGCGCAGGCAATGCAGCATGTAGTCGCTCATGTGTGCCAGGCTCCCCAGAGGTAAGGACAAGCTGTCCTCTGTGGGAGGCGTATCGTCATCGTCCTCTGTATCCCCCAGCCACGCACCAGTGATGGGCCTGAGCTGTGTCGGGTGCTACCCCGCTGTGAACCTGCTTCATCCTCATCCTCTTCCACATCCTCCTCATCCTCCTCGTCCTCCAGTTGTGGGCCCTGGCTGGCCACATTTGTACCTGGCCTCTGCTGTTGCAAAAAAACTCCCTCTGAGCCACTTCTAACAGACTGGGCTGAAAGTGCTAAAAATGACCCCTTCTCCTCCTCCTCCTCCTGGGCCACCTGCTCTTCCATCATTGCCCTAAGCGTTTTCACAAGGAGACATAGAAGTGGTATTGTAATGCTGATAAAAGTGTCATTGCCACTGGCCATGTTGGTGGAGTACTCGAAACAGCACAACAGGGCACACAGGTCTCGCATGGAGGCCCAATCATTGGTGGTGAAGTGGTTCTGTTCCGCAGTGTGACTGACGCGTGTATGCTGCAGCTGAAACTCCACTATGGCCTGCTGCTGCTCGCACAGTCTCTCCAGCATGTGCAAGGTGGAGTTCCACCTGGTGGGCACGTCGCCTATGAGGCGGTGAGCAGGAAGGCCGAAGTTCCGCTGTAGCGCCGACAGGCGAGCAGCGCCAGGATGTGAACGCCGGAAGCGCGCACAGACGGCCCGCACTTTATGCAGCAGCTCTGACATGTCGGGGTAGTTGTGAATGAACTTCTGCACCACCAAATTTAGCACATGCGCCAGGCAAGGGATGTGTGTCAAACCTTCTAGTCCCAGAGCTGCGACGAGATTTCGCCCATTATCGCACACCACCAGGCCGGGCTTGAGGCCCACCGGCAGAAACCACTCATCGGTCTGTTGTTCAATACCCCGCAACAACTCCTGCGCTGTGTGGGGCCTGTCCCCCAAACATATGAGTTTCAGAATGGCCTGATGCTGTTTACACCTGGCTGTGCTGAAGTTGGTGGTGAAGATGTGTGGCTGACTGGATGAGCTGCTGGAAGAAGAGGAGGAGGAAGCCGAGTAGGAGGAGGAGGCTACAGGAGGCAAAGAATGATGCCCTACGATCATTGGCGGTGGAAGGATGAGCACCAAGAAACTCTCCGCCTAGGGCCCAGCCGCATTTGATTGCGCAGTGCACACTTGATTTTATCGGATAATTGGTTGTGCAGGGAAGGCACGGCTGTCTTGTAGAAGTAATGGCGGCTGGGAACAACATACTGTGGGACAGCCATGGCCATCAGCTGTTTGAAGCTGTCTGTGTCCAGCAGCCTGAAAGACAGCATATCAAAGGCTAGTTTAGAAGTGCTGGCATTCAGGCCCAGGGCTCGAGGGTGGCTAAGTGGGAATTTACACTTTCTCTCCAAGGTTTGTGAGATGGAGAGCTGAACGCTGCCGTGTGACATGGTGGAGATGCTTGGTGACGCAGGTGGTGGTGTCGGTGGCACATCCTCTGTTTGGTGGGCGGCAGGTGGCAACATTCCTCCCAAGGGCGGAGGAAGAGGCCATGGCAGCAGCAGAAGAGGGAGCAGGGGGAGCCTGTGTTAGTTTCTTGTTTTTAAGGTGTGTACTCCACTGCAGAACATGCTTTGCATGTAGATGCCTGGTCATGCAGGTTGTGCTGAGGTTCAGAACATTAATGCCTCGCTTCAGGCTCTGATGGCAGGGAGTGCAAACCACTCGGGTCTTGTCGTCAGCACATTGTTTGAAGAAGTGCAATGCCAGGGAATTCCTTGAAGCTTCCTTTGGGGTGCTGGGTCCCTTTTGGCGCTGGCCAGTAGCAGGCAAACTCTCTTGGCGACGGCTGTTCTGCTTTTGCCCCCTGCACCCTCTTTTGCTTCACTGTTGGCTCGGTCTCACCACTGCCTCTTCCTCTGAATTATGAGAGTCAGCGGCATGACCTTCATTCCATGTGGGGTCTATGACCTCATCGTCCTCTGCATCGTCTTCCACCCAGTCTTCCTCCCTGACCTCCTCCTGTTCAGTCTGCAGACTGCAGTAAGACTCAGCAGTTGGCACCTGTGTTTCGTCATCATCGAGACTTGCTGACTTGCTGATGAGGTGGTATTCCCATGTCCTCATCATCAGGAAACATGAGTGGTTGTGCATCAGTGCATGCTATGTCTTCCACCGCTGGGGAAGGGCTAAATGGATGCCCTTGGGAAACCCTGCCAGCAGACTCTTTAAACAGGATAACAGACTGCTGCATAACTTGAGGCTCAGACAGTTTCCCTGATATGCATGGGGGTGATGTGACAGACTGATTGGCTTGGTTTTCTGGCGCCATCTGTGCGCTTTCTGCAGAAGACCGGGTGGGAGATAATGTTGTGAACATTCTGGATGCACTGCCGGCCACCCAATAGACTAATGCCTGTACCTGCTCAGGCCTTACCATCCTTAGAACGGCATTGGGCCCCACCAAATATCGCTGTAAATTCTGGCAGGTACTGGGACCTGAGGTAGTTTGTTCACTACTTTGTGTGGCTGTGGCAGAACGGCCACATCCTCTCCAAGCACCAGAGAGTCCACTGACACCACCACGACCACTTCCGCGTCCCTTACTAGATGTTTTCCTCATTGTTCCGGTTCACCAAGCACCACAATAAGAAAAATTATATTTGGCCCAATGTGAAGATGTCAAATTCTGGCCTTTTTTTAAAGGCACCTAACACTATCTGCCTAGTTATTTATGTACTGTATTACTGTAATCAAGGCACAGCAGTAACCACTGATTTTGCGGAATATCAATTGTAGGCCTAGTATTTAGGCCCTGGATGAAAGGTATCCTTTTATGGACAGATTTCAAATAGGCCTGCAACTGCTGGAACACTAGATTTATGGAATTGCTATTTTAGCAATTATATTTCACAACAGACAGAAATATACCCTTTTACGGACAGATTTAAACTAGGCCTGCAACAACTGGAACACCAGATTTAGGGAATTGCAACGTTTGCAATAGAATTTCAACACAGCACGAAATATACCCCTTTACGGACTGATTTTAAATAGGCCTGCAACTGCTGGAACACTAGATTTATGGAATTGCTATTTTAGCAATTAAATTTCACCATAGAATAAAATATACCCTTTTACAGACAGATTTTAAATAGGCCTGCAACTGCTGGAACACTAGATTTATGGAATTGTTATTTTAGCAATTCAATTTCACTATAGAAAGAAATATACCCTTTTACGGACTGATTTCAAATAGGCCTGCAACTGCTGGAACACTAGAATTATGGAATTGCTATTTTAGCAATTAAATTTCACCACAGACAGAAGTATACCCTTTTACGGACAGATTTTAAATAGGCCTGCAACTGCTGGCACACTAGATTTATGGAACTGCTATTTTAGCAATTAAATTTCACCACAGAAGGAAATATACCCTTAGCAATACCCAGATTTAAACTAGGCCTGCAACAACTGAAACACCAGATTTACTGTATTTTTATTTTTGGAACTGTATTTCACCACAGAACAAAATCTATCCTTTGACGGACACTAGGGAAATTATCCAGTCACTGCTGGAACACCAGATTCTGGGAATTGCTATTTGTGCAATTAAATTTCACCCCAGAAAAAAATATATATTCTTTGCCAGACAGCAGACAGTATTACACTTGGCTAGCCACGGCTGGAACACCAGATTCAGGGGATTGCTTTTTGGCAATTCAATTTCAACCACAGAAAAAATATATATATTTTGGCTGACAGTTTTACACTTTGCTAGCCACAGCTGGAACACCAGATTCAGGGGATTGCTTTTTGGAAATTAAATTTCAACCCCAGAAAAAAAAAAAAAATATTATGGCTGACAGTTTTACACTTGGCTGGCTAGCCTAGCCGAAACACCAGATTTAGGGGATTGCTATTTAAGTGACTTTCAGTTTATCCACTCAATAATATATAGAAAAATCTTTCCTGTCGATCACCCCAGAAAAAAGTTACAGAAAAACGGTCTGCCCAGCCTAAAGGCTTGCGGCTTCCAGCTCACCAACTGTTGTGCGACGTGAGCATGTGGTGGAATTATACGTTCTACATGTTGGCTAGGCTTTGTGAGCAGCAGAGGGCAGATGTGGAATATCAGCTGCAACATGGTCATCGCCTTTCCAGTCAACTGCCACTATTCACAAGCCAGGAGTGGCTATTGATGTCAAACCTCTGTGAGGTTTTAAAAAACTTTGATCAATCAACACAGATGGCTAGTGGCGATAATGCTATTATCAGCGTAACCATCCCACTGCTGTGTCTACTCAAACGATCGCTGCTCACAATTAAGGAGGACGCTCTAAATGTGACAGACAAGGAAATGGTGGAGGACGTTATTCAGGGTGATAGCCAGACCACCTACAGTTCGTCTTTTCAGCGTGAATTGGACCATGAAGAGGAGGAGGAGCTGGAGACAGTTGCCTCTACTACAGAGGGTAGTTCTCATGGAACTTTAATTCCATCTGTTCAGCGTGGATGGGCAGAAGAGGAGGATAAGGATGTGGAGATGGAGAGTCATCCTGATGTCGACATTGACGTCTTGCCTGTTGGTACTCTGGCACACATTTTTGAATTCATGTTTAGTGTTGAGCGAACAGTTCGAGAATAGTTCGGGTTCGTACCGAATTTTGGTGTGTCCGGGACGCGGACCCGAACACGGACATTTTCAAAAAAGTTCGGGTTCGGGTTCGGTGTTCGTCGATTACTTCCCGCTTTCTGAAGGGCTGCACAGCAGCCAATCAGCTAGCATTTTACTTCTTGCCCTAAGAGCCCATCACAGCCATGCCTACTAATGGCATGGCTGTGATTGGCCAAGTGCAGCATGTGACCCAGCCTCTATTTAAGCTGGAGTCACGTAGCGCCGCACGTCACACTGCTCTGATTAGTGTAGGGAGAGGACGCAGCTTCTGTCAGGGCGAGATTAGGCAGGTTAAAGTCAGCAACAGCACCTAATGAACGGATCAATTTACAGCTGAGAATCATTGAACTTCTGCTAGTTACTTCCTCGCTGGTTTTTAGGCTGCACAGAGCGTTTTTCTGTCACTTATTTTCTGGGTTGATCGGCGGCCATTTTGTGACTTGTGGTGCGCCAGAGGAAGCTGCCACCAAGTCCATCAATCCATCAATACTAGTTTTTTTTTTTGCTATATCTCTACATCAGGGGCTTGGCTGTGCTAATTGTCACCCCTAGAAACTCAGGAAAGAAATTTCTATATTTTATTAAGGGGTTAAATACAATTGCCCAAATACCAATCCCCTAAATCTGGTGTTCCAGCTTTGGTTAGACAAGTATAATACTGTCTGCTGTCTGGCAAAGGATAGATTATTTTCTGGGGTTAAATACAATTGCCAAAATAGCAATACCATAAATCAGTGGTTTCAGCTGTGGCTGGCAAAATAGAATAGTGTCCGAGGTAACGCACACACGTACAGACGCACGTACACGATTCTTGAATAGTTGTATTATCGCGATAATAAAACTAACAGTGTAAAGTTGACTGTATTGCTCTAAGTTATATTCACGCATCTAATGTAACTTCTATTACAGCACACCAATACTAAAACTGGCTAAGAGACAGCTTTAAGTTCTATTCGAACGCTGATTGCAACTTTGGAACTTAAAGTGGTGTACGATTTTAAAAGTTGAGTACTAAAAGTTGGAATCGCAATGCGATTCTTATGTATTTAGCTTAATCGCATTAGTATTACAACTTTGAGCTACCGATCACCATGGAACGCTCCTCCAGTAGAATGTACTGTCGGATGTGAGAATTAAGTTGAAATCGCAATGCGATTATTATATATCTGCTTAATCGCATTGTCGCTTAACTTAGCATTGCTAATAATTCCATCCATATCTGCTAACTTACTGACTCAGTAAGTTAACGATATGGATGGAATTATTTAGCAATGCTAAGTTGAAATCGCAATGCGATTAAGCAAATATATAAGAATCGCATTGCGATTTCAACTTAATTCTCAGATCCGACAGTACATTCTACTGGAGGAGGCGTTCCCATGGTGATCGTTAGCTCAAAGTTGTAATCGCAATGCGTTTATTGCGGTATATTATCCCTCTGGGTGTCTTTTACAGCCTTTTTAGTGCCCAAAAGTTCGGGTCCCCATTGACTTCTATGGGGTTCGGGATGAAGTTCGGGTTGAGTTCTGATCACGAACCCGGACATTTTCCGGAAGTTCGGCCGAACCTCTCGAACCCGAACATCCAGGTGTTCGCTCATCTCTATTCATGTTAGGTTGCCTTTCCCATGACCCGCACGTTATGCGCATCTCAAATAGCACTGAATACTGGGTGTTCACCCTTCTTGACCCCCGCTACAAAGAGAACTTCTCATCTCTCATTCCTGTGTTGGACAGGAGTAGTAAAACGGTGCAATACCAGAAGGTACTTGTTGAGAGATTACTCCAAAATTTTCCATCTGACAACGCAGTCGGCAGAGTCCGTACTTCCCTAGGCAACCGAGAAAGGGAGACAAGGGTAACACACAGCAGTTCCAACAAAGGCAGGGCAACACTCTCCAAGGCATGGGACACTTTTATGACACACCACCAGCAACCTCAACCTGAAGCGCAGCCTAGCGGTGCAAGGAGGGAAAAGTTTTGGAAGATGGTGAAGGAATACATAGCAGGCCGTGTCAGCGTCCTAAATGATCCCTCAGTACCTTGGGGGTACTGGCCTGCCCTGCCGCCAGCGTTTTGTCTGAGAGTGTATTTAGTGCTGCTGGTGGCATTATAACAGATAAGTGTATCCGCTTGTCCACTGCTGACAGGTTGACTTAGATAAAAATGAACAAGGCCTGGATTGTCCCTGACTTCTCAACTCCACCAGAGGAGAGCTGAGCTGATGAGGAACATAAAGGCAATTTCAATCTATCATTTATAATGTACTCAATCTACTGTAGTGTATTCCCATGCACCTTTTCCACCACAAAAAAAGAAATCTTTTCTCCTCCTCCTCCTCATCCAGATTGTATATATTCCCTCCACTCTAATTTTTTTTTATAGGGTCAGCTCAACTGCAGGCCCTCAACTTAATTTTTTTTATAGGGTCAGATAAACAGCATGCAGTCGCATATAATGTTTTAGAGTGGCAGCTCAACAGCATGCACTCACATATAATGTTTTAGAGCGCCATCTCACCTGCAGGAACTCGCATATATGATTCAGGCACTTGCATATAATGTTTTAGATCATTAGCTCACCTGCAGGCACTCGCATATAATGATTTAGAGCATTAGCTCTCCTGCAGGCACTCGCATATAATGTTTTAGAGTGTCAGCTCACCTGCAGGCACTAGCATATAATGTTTTAGAGCGCCAGCTTACCAGCAGGCCCTAACATATAATTTTTTAGAGTGTGAACTCACCAGCAGGCCCTCGCCCCTAATGTTTTAGAGGGTCAGCTCAGCAGCAGGCCCTCGCCCCTAATGTTTTAGAGGGTCACCAGCAGGCCCTTGCTCCAAATGTTTTTGAGGGTCACCAGCAGGCTACCAATAGAATTTTTCAAGGGTGTGTATGATGCCCTCCTTTATGTGTAATAAAGGGTGTATTGTAGTATTGGTTCCTTGTGATTTTGGCAGCCCTTTAACTTACTGCATAGGCTTTATGAGTGTAGGAATCCCACTACCTGAACAATTATACCACAATGTGAATGATGCCCTCCTTTATGTGATATACAGGCTGTTTTGGAGTGCAATTTTTGGCAGCACTTGCACTTTATATACAATTGAATATACAGGAAAAAATGTTTCCTAACTATTATTCCTGTGAAATTGATTGTTTTGGGGGGGGTTTGTGCATATTATTGTCAGTCTGTAAAAGTGGCATGCAACTCGGACAACATGGTTCCCAGCAGCGACCTGGGAGTCCAAGATGCATCCAGGAATCTTCCCTATGCTGTTCCCGATCCATTTAGGTGGTGTTTCTGTCTGACCTTTTCCAATGGACCAGGCACCCTCCGCTCTTCAGAGCAGGTGGTGCTTGGATGTCTCCCATTGACTTCCATTATACTCGGGTGCTGGGTCGAGCTCACGAATATAGCAATGTGCTTGGGCCGAACACCCGAATACTTTGGTGCTCGATCATCAGTATCAGCCAGGATTACGGTGGCTGCATCAGCAGTTACTGTTCCAGTATTTTTCAAATGTGTCTTGCTAATTGGTGGTAACTTGAGAACCGTTGTCCTACAGAGTAACAAAAGGAACCCCATTAATTCAGAGAACTACTTCAGGATGGGGTCCTACATACCTCGTCCTACATACCTGTGTATACAACTGGGATCTTTTGGACATACTGTTTTCCACCTGAGATGCTGTCTTTTTTAACTGCCAGCACATCCTCTCTGTATGGCCTTGTTTGTGGCAGTACTTGCAGGTAGGTCTCTTTTGCTCAACAAAATGGTTAGTGGGCCATCTGCCAGATCTTTTGTGGTAAGTTTCTTCAAGATCTTGAGGGAACCATTTGCTGGGCAGTGGAGTTTCATATTCTAGCGACAGAGGTCTCTACCACTGCTTGGGTTTTTGACACATTTTCTCCATACTTTCTGTCAGATTAACTTGATCTTTTAGGACAGCAACAAAATCTGGAACTTAAGCTTGGGCTTCTTGGCTAATCTTTGGAGGCATAGAAGGCCTATTCACCGGTATTACAGCAGGTTTGGCAGGTTCTGGTTGGTAGGGTTGAGCGAACCCGAACTGTAAAGTTCGGGTTCATACCAAACATTACAGTTTTTCACACCCGGACCCGAGTATTTCTGTAAAAGTTCGGGTTCGTTGTTCGGCGATTTCTTCATGCTTTTTGAAAGGCTGCAGGTCAGCCAATCAACAAGTGTTTCAGTACTTTGCCTAAGAAGCCTTCACAGCCATGCCTACTATTGGCATGGCTGTGATTGGCTAAGTGCAGCATGTGACCCAGCCTCTATTTAATTTTTTTTTTTTTTTTTTTATAATTGGATTGGCTGTCAAGTGGCTATGCGAAATCAGAGTCCGGCTGTCTACAAGCACTCTGATCTCCCCTCTCTGCCCAAACGCCTCTCCTAATTCAACCAGTAACCTCCGGTACAATTGAATATTACGGTGATTATTATAGTAAGGGGACACCTAGTCATCTAACTGTAATCTGTTTTAAATGGCTAAATTAACCCCATCACTTGGACTCCAGCTCTTTTAATATATGCACATATATATATATATATTTATATATATATATGAATATTTTATGCTTTTTATCATTATTACTATTATTTTTATATTTTTATATTTTATTTTTTATATTTCTCGTATTTTTTTCGTATACATACAGTATAAATTTATACATATTTGGTGTTTTAATGATAACTTTTTGTATTACATAATATTACAGGGCAAAGTTAAATTAGTGGCATCACGGCATTATACTAATGTGAACAGTGACATGACTTCTGACCAGGTTTTCCTGCTAGCGCTAGCACCATCCACGTAACCATTATAAAAGAATCCAAATGTGGGCTCACAATTCTTACCACTGATGAAGGGGGTATCCCCGAAACGCGTATGGTGTGGATAATGAGCCCTTTAGAAGTCTGTGCCACTATATGGACATTACAATGAGTTATTATGGTAAAGGATAAATCCAAGTTTGAACTTTCTGAGGAGCAATAGGACCCAGAGAATACTGAGAGCACCATACCCCTTGTTCCTGTGGATATCACACTATTCGGGCACGCGGGACACCGTTTAAAGATCGGGAGACCGCCGGGACGCCAGGACGCTAGGAGCACTAGTGTCATTCAAGCCAAAGCACAGTTCCATTGTCTATCTGCCCATATCAAATCAAAAGCAGCGCTGCCTACTTCAACTTACAAGCAGCTTGGCCAGTGAGAATAGAATACCAGCGCCTATCTGCCCATATCAAATCAGGAGCAGCGCTTACTTCAACTCTCAAGCAGCGCTGCCAGTGAGAATAGAATACCAGCGCACCTGAGCACATTGGGCGGGAAGCCAATTGCTACTTGGCATTGAGACTAATATCGGGAGACAGAGGGACTAATTCAAGTATACTTACATCCATCAGAGTAAGCCCTGCAGTACACACAAGGAGGACAACCTACAAGGCTGATTTTCCAGTGATTTACTTGTCTCTGAATGATACATTGAAACTTTGTTGTTGCCTATTGTTCTTTTTGGGCCAAATACAAATGATGAGCAGTGATTAATAAGACCCAAATAGGTTTAATGAGACACCAGCGCCACATGCTGAATTAACTAGTGTGCAGAATTTATCAAATAATAGAGGGGTCAAATTTACACTTCTCATTATCAGAGGATTTTTGGTGTTTTGTGTTTTAACGGCAGTTGGAGCCGGAGATTTGATGCAGTATATGGTTTTATGTGATTTTAAATTTTCACTATATGTGTTTTTATGGCAAATAAATATTTATTATACCCATATGCCCCATTTTTGAGTGCCCCTCCTCCTAACAATTTACTATTTTGGGGCTGGTCTAGTACAAGGGGGTGGTACCGGAGGTGAGCACCAGCATCCAATTGTACTTACGGGGTGAGTGATGGGTACCATTCATGAGGGTACCATTTATTGGGCAGTGGAGTTTCATATTATAGCGACAGGGGTCTCTACCACTGCTTCATACCGAACATTACGGTTTTTCGCACTCAGACCCAAACATTTGGGTGGTACTGGAGGTGAGCACCAGCATCCAATTGTACTTACGGGGTGAGCCATTGAATTTGTACTTTGATATATACTTTTGTGGTAAGTCTCTTTAAGATCATGAGGGAACCATTTATTGGGCAGTGAAGTTTCATATTCTAGTGACAGGGGTCTTTACCATTGCTTCACACCGAACATAACTGTTTTTCGCACTCAGACCCAAACATTTCCATAAAAGTTCGGGTTCGTTGTTCGGCGATTTCTTCACGCTTTTTGAAAGGCTGTAGGGCAGCCAATCAACAAGCGTTTCAGTACTTTGCCTAAGAAGCCATCACAGCCATGCCTACTATTGGCATGGCTGTGATTGGCTAAGGGCAGCATGTGACCCAGCCTCTAAGCTGGAGTCATGTAGCACCACACGTCACTCTGCTCTTCTCAGTGTAGGGATAGGATGCTGCCGCTTCTGTGAGGGACAGATTAGTAAAGAAATCTGTTGAACTTGGTGGTGTTAAAGGATAACTGTCACATTTAGACCCTAATTTCAGTTTTCATATATGTAGTTACTAATATGATAATATTCCTAAATCAATAACTATTAAACTTAATTACCCCTTATTTAATAAGATTCAGCCCTTAGCAACCAGTCTGCATAAAACTGCAATTCCACTATTCTGTTAAAATGGCCGCCCTCAGCCCTGAGCCTAATCCATAGGACACCTGCAGTGAAGTTAGTGAAGACCAGCTCTGTATTGCTCTGTCTTGCAGTTAAATTTCCAGGTCTGGCTGAAGCCTGTAGTCTTCCTATAAGCTCTCCTCTTATCAGATAAGGCTTTCATTTATACACTGAGCAGCCGGCATATCTGCCTGGGCTCTACATTGTCCAGCACTGATAAGGGAGTGTCTGCCAAGCACAGGCATGTGGAGAAGTTCACACACACAGCCCAGCACTGTTATCTCCTGTCAGGAAGAACCTGGCTTTTTATACATTCCCTTACAATGTTGACTCACTATCAGTTCCCAGTGCAGGCAGCCAGCATGCTCGGTCCTCATCTGGTAGACGGAAGCCAGTGATACTGCACAATAATTTTTAATCCATCTGTTACTGAGGTGGGGGTCGGCAGCCATTTTAGCAACTGCAGTGTCCTTGGAACTGCATGTGACCTGCATGTGTGCCAGCCTGCCAGGGACATCAGTCTAATTATTTTTTGGTAGCTCAGTGAAGGAAAAATTTATTTACTCTGGCGGGTTAAGTCCCCCTACATTACCTATTTAAAAATTTTGGGGTGACATAGTGCATTTCTGTAGTTGGAGGAATAAACCCGTACTGTCATACCACAGAGCACGTTTGCATAAACCGCTAAAAAACCTATTTTAAAATTTTGCAGTGACATACTGCATTTCTGTAGTTGGTGGAATAAACCCATACTGTCGTACCACAGATCACGTTTGCATACAACGCTGGAAAACCTGTTTTATAATTTTCGGAGTGACATACTGCATTTCTGAAGTTGTGTTAATAAACCCGTACTGTTGTGCCACAGAGCACGTTTGCATACAACGCTGAAAAAACTGTTTTAAAATTTTGCAGTGAAAAACTGCATTTCTGTAGTTGGGTTAATAAACCCGTACTATTGTGCCACAGAGCATGTTTGCATACAACGCTGAAAAACCTGTGTTATAATTTTTGAGGTGACATACTGCATTTCTGTAGTTGGGTTAATAAGCCCATACTGTTGTGCCACAGAGCACGTTTGCATACAACGCTGAAAAACCTGAATTAAAATTTGGCAGTGACATTCAGCATTTGTGTATTTGGGGGAGATAAACCTGTATCGTTGTTCCACAGAGCAGTTTTGCATACAATGCACAAAAATGTATTTTAAAATTTAGCAGTGACATACTGCATTCCTGTATTTAGGGGAAATAAATTTGTTTTATTGTTCCACAGAGCAGTTTGGCATGCAACGGACAAAAATGTATTTTAAAATTTAACAGTGACATACAGCATTTGTGTATTTGGGGGAAATAAACCCGTATTGTTGTTCCACAGAGCACGTTTGCATAGAACACTGAAAAACCTATTTTAAAATTTAGCAGTGACATACTGCATTTCTGTATTTGGGGGAAATAAACCCGTATTGCTGTCCCACGGAGCAGTTTGACATACAACGCACAAAAACGTATTTTAAAATTTAGCAGTGACATACAGCATTTGTGTATTTGGGGAAAATAAACCTGTATTGTTGTTCCACAGAGCACTTTTGCATAGAATGCTGAAAAACCTATTTTAAAATTTAGCAGTGACATACTGCATTCCTGTATTTGGAGGAAATAAACCCATATTGTTGTTCCACAGAACAGTTTAGCATACAACGCACAAAAACCTATTGTAAAATTTAGCAGTGACATACTGCATTTCTGTAGTCTGTTGTAATAAACACTGGTTTTGTGCTACATAGCAGATCTGAGGCCTACCCTGTATTTCAGTCATTTTAAGTAACCTTTTGAACTCCGCATTTACATAGTTGGTTGCAAACACACAGGTTTTGTGGTAGATAGCACATTAGCGGTGTACGCTGCATTTCTGAGAGTCAAATTAAACTGTTAACTTCTGCTTTTACATTGTTAGTTTGAAAAATCAAATTTTTAGTGATAGTGAAGTAATTGTATTGCATTGCTCCATTACACTGTTGTGTGACCTAAAGAAATGTATTCTGTTTATGACACGGGCACTGCCTTACTGTTAGTGAACTTAATTGTTGACTGTTGGCAGTTAAATTGACACTGGAGATAAACCATCTCTTAGTTTAGTGGGTGAACGCAAATAATGAGGAGAACATCAAATAAGAGATGTGGGCATGGTCGTGGTGGTGTTGGTGGGGGACCTGTTGCTGGGATAGGACGTGGCCATTCAGCGCCAACTACAAGTCCAAGTGAAACACCTTCCTCAGGTGTAAGTAGGCGACAGAACCTGCAGAATTATTTGGTAGGTACAAATGCTGCTCTAAGAATGGTGAGGCCAGAACAGGTACAGGCGTTAGTAGTTTGGGTGGCTGACAGTGCCTCCAGTACCTTAACATTGTCTCCCACTGCTGAAAGCTCAGAGTTGGCACCTGCAGCCCATGCCCATCAGTCCTTCACCTCACCCCCTTGCAAATCAGCCAAGCAATCTGAGCCCCAAGTCATGCAGCAGTCTCTTATGCTTTTTGATGACTCTGCTGGCAGAGTTTCCCAGGGCCATAACTATAGCCCTGCCCCAGAAGTGGAAGAGATTGAGTGCACCGATGCCCAACCACTTACAGTAGGTTTGAGGATGAAGACATGGGAAGACCACCGCTGCACGTCTCTGATGATGACGAAACACAGGTGCACACTGCTGCGAATTTCTGCGGTGTGCAGACCAACAAAGAAGGCAGGGATGAAGACTGGGTGGAAGATGATGTTGGGAATGATGAGGTCCTACAACACCAAAATATACCACTTAAATCCATGTTAATTATGGGTGGTGGAAAAATCATATTTTTTAAGGCTAGAAATTACCTTTGCGGCCTGAGCTGCATATGTGACGGGGACAATAATACAGTTAATCCGTCTGGGAGTTCAGGGGTTGACATATTCAAATGTTTTGCTGTCAAGTAACCCTGCACTGCATAGGTGACAGGAACCGAAAATTAGAAAAATCTTCTTTTAAATTGTTGGGTGAAATATTACCATATTTGCCGGGAACAAACCCTTGCTCTGCACAGGTGACAGTGATGGAAAATGTGGAAAATCTTCTTTTAAATTGTTTGGTGAAATATTACCATTTTTGCCGGGTACAAACTCTTGCTCTGCATAGGTGACAGTAACCGAAAATTTGAAAAATCTTCTTTTAAATTGTTGGGTGCAGGGGCCTAGAGTAGGGCTCAGGGTAGGGGCCTACATTTCAAAAAATTCCCTTTTTTATTGTTGGGTGACATGAACTCTGTTTTGCCGTGAATAAACCCCTGCTCTGCATAGGTGACAGGGACCTACATTTCTAAAAATCGCCTGTTCCATTGGTGGGTGACATTAACCCCGTTTTCCCGTGAATTAACCCCTCCTCTGCCTGGGTGCAAGGGGCCTATATTTCTAAAAATTACCTGTTCCATTGGTGGGTGACATGAACCCTATTTTGGTGTGAGACAATAGAATCAAGGTATGGCACTCAACTTATCTGGAAATATGCAGACAGTAGGCACGATTAAAATATATGTAACATTTATTAAAACACACAATAGAACAGATATGGAAAAAAAAAAATTTTTGAAAAAATTTGTTGAAACAAATCTTTATAAAAAAAAAATTTTTTTTTCGAAAAATTTTTTACAAAAAAGTTCCCTTGAAAAATAAAAATAAAATAAAAACTAAAAAAATAATAAGTGAGTTCATGAAGAATCCATTAGCTCAATTGTACTAAAAAGTCCATCTTGCAATAATTCGTGTACAGACTTGGCTATGGAGCCACTCCAGATAGTTAAAACACTAGAGGATATGAAGTATGTCCGTACTTGGTTGGACCAATTCTCCGTTAGTGTATTTTTCAAATATTTGCTAGATAGGTGGTGGCGTCCCACCACAAATCTTACCTCCGTGGATTAGTCAGTGTCGGTACCAGTACTCACTTTCTTTGCGATAAGCCGGCTCAAATCGACGATTATTTGGAGACGATTCAGCATGGACACTTTGCTTTAAAACAGCAACCTTTCCCGGGCGTTGATTTGTAAGAGACCACTTAGCTTGTGATATCAAGCGGTATACTCTACCGTAAATAACGTCAAACCTTTAATTCGCCCGGAGGTCTGTTTGTCCTTTTAGACTCCGGGAATACGTATTTCTCCACTTCAAATAGCAGCGCTGCAAGGAGGTTTTAAGTAAGTGTAGTCACCAAACGCGTTTCGAGGTCTCAGTAATGCTGACCTCTTCCTCAGTGGTATATTTTTGTTCAAATGAACACCTCCTTATATAGCCCAAACTGACCCCAATTGATTTAATTGGATCACTCCTCCCTTTTGGGGGAAGTCTGTTTGGATTGTGGATCAGAACATAGTCACACACAGGTGTATTGTCCTTATTCATCGACTATTTTGCACATTTCAGAGCCAAAATAATCTTATCAAAAGGTCTAGACCATCAAAAGTGAACATCATACCCAATATATGAAGATTTTTTATCAAAAAACATGGGTGAACACATATTTTAACTTCTTTGCGTTTGGTCTGCGTTTTTTTTGACGATCAATGCGTTTTCTTTAGCATAACTGCTATTATATTAAAATGCATATATAAAATAAAAGAAAAGTCTATATTATCCTCTATCAGAGTTATATAGTTACAAATTCAAAAACATCTTTGGAGCTTTCCACATTGCATATCATAAAACACACACATATAAATTATTCTCTCTTTTCAATTAGAACACATTACCTCTTTATTACTCAACAGCCCTTGACCAAAAAAAACTCCAAATGGTGGATACCGCATATTGCTGTGTTTTTTTTTTTTTTTTTTTGTCTAACATGCGGTTTTTTGGGTCATCATGCGTTTTTTTTTTTTTACAATAACTGCTGTTTATTTGAGGTACATACTTCCAATAGAGGAAAACTTCATAATACCTTCTGTTCAAATTTTACAGTTAAAAACATGCTTGAAACATTTATGAATCCTCACTCTTTATACTCAAAGGAGTCAACTCTTATTCGAAATTCTCACATAACAATGATAATCGTGAAGAAATAGTGTGAACCAGTCATCAAGGCCCGGTCAGATGTATGCATAATCAGCCGACCAGGTGTCGATGACTGGTCCTCACCACTCATAGCAAGCCAAAGATTTCAAATCTGTGTTCATAGGGTACTCGAGAGTCCAGATCGAAGATCCATCTTGACTCAACCGAGACATCCTATCGATGTGATATCCTCCTCTCAATCATATTCACTTTCTGAATTGCACTAGTAAGACTGCTACCTGTTGTAGAATGAAATTCCTTAAAATGCCTAGAAATTCTAGGCATTTTAAGGAATTTCATTCACAACAGGTAGCGGGTCTTACCTTTAGTGCAATTCAGAAAGTGGAATATGATTGGAGAGGAGGATATCACATCGATAGGATGTCTCGAGTTGAGTCAAGATGGATCTTCGATCTGGACTCTCGGGTACCCTATGGTTTAAACACAGATTTGGAAATTTTTGGCTTTTTATGAGTGGTGGGGACCAGTCATCGACACCTGGTCGACTGGTATTATACGTACATCTGACCGGGCCTTGATGACTGGTTCACACTATTTCTTCAAGATTATCATTGTTATGTGAGAATTTCGAATAAGAGTTGACTCCCTTTTGGGTATAAAAGAGTGAGGATTCATAAATGTTTCAAGCATGTTTTTAACTGTAAAATTTGAAAAGAAGGTATTATGAAGTTTTCCTCTATTGGAAGTATGTACCTCAACTAAACAGCAGTTATGGTAAAAAAAAAAAAAAACGCATGATGACTAGTGTTGAGCGAACAGTTCGAGCATAGTTCGGGTCCGTACCGAATTTTGGG